>CM067327.1:1800000-2035000 GCA_034376525.1 Nicotiana benthamiana | reverse complement strand
CCTGTCAAAAGCCTTTTAGCATTATCGGTCCATTTGGTGGCGGCATCCTTTTTAAGCATCTTGAAGATAGGTTCGCATTTGATGGTAGACTAAGCTATGAACCAGCTGATATAGTTGACTCTCCCCAGGAAACTCATTACCTCATTCTTGTTCTTCGACGGTGGAACTCTTGAATAGATTTGACTTTTGATGGATCCAGCTCTATTCCTCGACGGCTCATGATGAAACCCAATATCTTTCTAGCAGGGACCCCAAAATGCACACTTGGGGGGATTCAGTTGCAAATTATACCTCCTTAGTCTGTTGAAAATTTTTTGGAGGTCCTCCATGTGATTTGCAGCCTTCCTGGACTTAACGATGACGTCGTCCACATAAACCTCAATCTCCTTATGTATCATGTCGTGAAATAGGGTAGTCATGGCCCTCATATAAGTGGCCCCACGTTCTTCAATCCGAATGGCATCATTCTGTAGCAATACATTCTCCAAGGCATGATAAACGCCATTTTCTCTGCATCTTCTTTATCCATCCATATCTGATGGTACCCCGAAAAGCAATCGATGAATGACTGTAACTCATGCTTGGCACAATTTTCGATCAGAATGTGTATGATTGGCAAGGGGAAATCGTCTTTGGGACTGGCCCGATTAAGACCCCGGAAGTCGACACAGACTCTGACTTTCCCATTGTTCTTCGGTACTAGCACGATGTTTGCTCTTTTTTTACCAGGTTGGGTACTCTACCACTTGAAGAACTCTGGCTTTGACCTGCTTGGTGACCTCCTCTTTGATTCTTAAACTCATATCTGGCTTGAATTTTCTGAGTTTCTGTTTTACCGGCGGACATGGAGGGTCTGTCGGCAACTCGTGAGCGACGATGGATGTGTTGAGACCAGTCCTATCGTCATAATACCATGCAAAGATATCCTCATATTCCCTTAAGAACTCTGTATACTCCTCTTTCTCTGTCTGTGATAAGTGCACACTGATGCACGTTTCTTTGACATTCTCTGTATCTCCCAAATTGATGACCTCGGTTTTATCCAAGTTGGACTTAGGTCTACTCTCCAAATTCTCGGCCTCTCTAACAACCTCTTCTGGTATATCATCGTCCTCTGAGTCTATGTCTGTTGAATAGCCTAATTGCAAGTTACAGTTATTGGTTCATCATCAAGATACGCAATAGTAATATTGTGGGGAAATAAAGTAAATAGAAGAGAAAAGTAATGAATAGCGAGATATTTGATAGACTGAAAAATACTTTTGATTAAATTCATAAATGTTCAAAACATCGAAGCTCTTTTGGAAGGTAAAGACAGTGCAAGAAGTAAAGAAACAACTAAATCAAAGATGCATGATGCTTGTTTAGCCTTGCTACCCCGAAGATTTCCAGACGATGGTGGTCCTGATTGACCAGTTGGTGAGGTGCACCCCTTGTTTCACAGCTAGAATGGAAGGGCCTTCCTCCCCTTCCTATTCAAAAGTCACACAACAGTCCATGTCCCCCTCAAGAAATGGGTTCTTCATTGCTGCAAGAGCCTCGTCTTCTTCTGACCCGTAGAGAGTGTCGGCTGGTTGAAATGTCTACTCTAACTGAGGAATGGGGTATTCCAATGGATAATATGTGCCGCGCCATGGAGGTTACCAGTTTTTGAATTCCTGTCAAATGTACTCGTACCCTAATCCGAAGGTAGTACCGTGTTTCTTCAACTGGATAGATTTGGTGATGCCTTGAAGATTCTTACCAAGTCTTTTCCCTGGTTCATACCCACTCAAATTACCAAGTCTTTTCCCTGGTTCATACCCACTCAAATTCAGAATGCTCTCGACCTTGTCACTCCACCATTTGTCCTTTTCCACTGTGTTGACTCGCTCAATATGATGATATGTTTCTCCGCGTATTTTTCTTCTGCCTCCGATCATTGGAATGGTCTGGTGAATGTATATGGGGTTGCTACCGTCGCCATGGATGATCACTTCCAGATGGTTCAATTCAAACTTCATGGCCTGATGCAAGGTTGATGCTACAGCCTCAGCGGCGTGGGTCCAGTGTCATCCCACCAGTAAGTTGTAAGATTTCAAGACATCAATAACTTGGAAATTAACATCAAACTACGTGGACCCCATTTGCAAACACGGACTAATCTCCCCGAGGGTGGACCTCTGAGAGCCATCAAAAGCCTTGACGTTAATGGCTCTATCTTTTATCTCATGCAACCCTTTTCCCAACTTCTTGAGGGTGATTAATGGACAAATATTGAGGTTAGAACCTCCGTCGATTAAGATCCTAGTGATGAAATGATCTTTGCATTGCACCGTAATGTGCAGTGCTTTGTTATGACCGAGCCTTTTAGGTGGTAGTTCATCCTCGTGGAAAGTGATTTTGTGACTCTCCAATACCTGCCCTACCATGTTCGCCATTTCTCCTGCTGTTATGTTGCTCAGGACATAAGCCTCGCTCAATATCATCATCAAGGTGTTTTTATGCGCCTCAAAAATCTACAACAATGCCAAGATGGAAATATGTGCCAGAGTCTTATTTAGCTATTCAACAACTGAATATTCCTCAGCATGTATCTTCCTCCAGAGATTATCAGGTCCAGCTTCAATGGGGCGTTCAGATGCCTGTTTGCTGGACTCAGCTAGGTTCTCTGGTGTACACCCTGCCTATTCTAGTCATGCCTTACGCGGAGATTGCTTCACCTATGCGTGTTTTTCCCTTGTTTCTCGCCTTGCTGTATAGTCCCAGGGTATGGAATTTTACTTTAATGGGGTTATGTCTGACATGCTGACTGGAATGGGCACCCTTGGAGGCAACATAGCAACTTTAATCGGTAGGGGCGCCTTTAGAGTCCCGAACTCCACCTCAATTGGTTTTGGCGCTTTTTTAGGAGGTGCCTCGAACTCAAATGGTAAAATATAATCACCATGTTGCCCTCAGAAGGCTGGATTTTCACAACAATAGGATTTAGAGTGACCGTCGGCTTCTTCGGCTCATATCCTTCAGATATCAAACCGATGACCCTTCGGGGTCCCAGTCGTCTTTAACCTCAATCATGTGGATCTCCACCTTTATGGTATGGTAGATGGTTGTTGCGAACATTGGTAGTAGGATCTTTAGCTACAATGATCTTTTTGTCAATTAAGGTTTGAATTTTGTCTCTCAACGAACGGCACTATCGACAACGAACGGCACTAGTCGATAGTATGCCCTTCATCCCCGAATGGTATGCGCATGTTTTATTTGGGTTGATCCACTGGGAAGGGTTTTTTGGGGTTATATCTAGGATGGGTGTAACATATCCAGCAGTTTTGGCTTTTCATGTAGTTGTTCAATGGATTCGGCAATAGCGGTGTATTGTCTAGGCGATTTGCGGTCAAACTTTGGTCTTGGTCGTGGGAGGTTTTGGCGGGTTGGTGGTGATGGATAGTGTGGAGGTTAGGAGTTGTAAGCTAGGTATACGGGTGCGGGTTGGGAATATCCTGGCGAGGTGGGCTGATATGTTGGTGATGGAGATGTTTAGTGGACCGGATGTGGGTTTTGATAGGTGGGTGAAGGTTCCTGGTAATTAAGACAGGGTTGGTATGTGAGTGGAGTTGGAGGGTAGGGTTGATATTTCATGGGAGAGTGGTTTCTCTGCGCATCCATTACGGAGTTTATGTCCTTTTACTTCGACGTACCACCAGATTGCAAGGCTTTGTTGGTGGCCTGCAACGCCTCAAGGTTAGAAACTATATCATTTTTGATCCCCTCTTCGATCCTTTCTCCCAATTTGATGATATCAGAGAAATTCTGCCCCTCTATCAGCATCAATCTCTTGCAGTACTGCGGATCCTGAGCACGGACAAAAAACCTGTTCATTTGTTCTTCTTTTGAAGCTGGCCTGACCTTAGCTGCTTCCGACCTCCAACGAGTAGCATACTCGCGAAAGGTTTCATTAGGCTTTTTCTTCAAATCCTAGATATAGAATACGTCTGGCGCATTCTCAGTGTTGAACCTGAAACGGTCCATGAAATTGGACGCCATATTTACCCAGCCCGTCCACTTCTTCGCATCTTGGCTGATATACCAGGATAAAGCATCACCTTTCAGGCTCCTCATGAATAGCTTCATGCATATCTTTTTCATCTCTACAAACTTCTACCAACTTGTCACAATACATCCTAAGGTGAACCCTGGGATCCTCCGTACCATCAAACATTTCAAACTTAGGAGGTTTGTACACCTCTGAGAGTTCGATATCAGGTTGAACACAAAGGTCTTCATAATACAGAATCTCCACACCCTTATCACCGTCCACGCCTTGAACCCTGCTAGTGAGTTTCTTGAGTTCAGCAGCGAAGTTCTGAATGAGTGAGTCTGATTCTGACACATCAGATATGGGCTGTGTACAGTACGACACAGTATCATATATATAGGTGTATCTTGGTGGTTTGGAGCATTTTGCGGCTCAGGGATAAGCGGTAGAGCATTGTTTTGAGCTTGGGTTAGGGTCTTCTACGGAGGTGCAGAGACCTGATTGCTGACATCTACAGCAGTAAGGGAGATGGACAAACTTGCCAAACTCCGGACCTAGTCTAGTTCCTTTCGGAGCCTTAGCAAAGTTTGCTCCAAATGAGCAGCAATCTCTTTGGTGATCGGAGTACCCTGGGAAGTTTCTTCAATTTCCTTTCTTGCTTCGTTATCTCCCATATTTCTTTTGTTCCTATTTCTTGGGGGACTCGGACGAGGATCCTTTGATCTTGTGGAGTATGTTGATGGTGCCAGAATGCACAAACCAACCTTTGGGAAGGGGAATAAAAATAAAAGAAAAACAAAAGGATAAAAAGTTATTACGGATTCAGAGGAAAAAAACATTGCAGTATTTAAACACGTTGTTGCAAGAATATAAGTCGTTTCCTATTTGGGTTCCTCGTTATGCCCGAGGTAGGATAGCGACATATAGGATTTGGAGAACTTATAACACCAAGTACCTCATTTTATCGATAGAAAATATAACGAGTCAAAACAAACTGAAATAAAGAGAAATTGTCACTAATGGCCAGTGGCCTTATTACATCAAGAAATTGGTAAAAATCCTAACTACTTGGTCCCAGAAGAACCTTCCTCAAATTCGGTATCTTTTCCTCCCTCGTACAGTTTCATCACCTCGCACAGTCCTAGGAACAAGTAAGCCCGAGCCAAGTGCCCACCTTCGTTACCTTCAGCTTCCTGACAGTCGTTGATCCTTCTCAGAAATTTGCCTTCCAGCTTTGCTAAACCCTGTTCCAAGTGCCCTAAGTGGTTGTTTGCGCAGACATCCATGTGCTTCCACTCATTGATTATCTTCTCTTGGGCCTCTAGTATTTCTAGATGTTCACTTTCATACTCTCGCATCCGTTTGCGCAGTTGATTGTACTTGACCTTTGCTGCAGTCTTCTCATCAACAACCCTATGACCATGGACAAAACCTGTTTTTCCCAAGCTGATGTTATTGTCTTCCAACCATTCAGAACAAAGCCGCGCATGCCGCGCATGCCCCGCCTGATATCTGTCGGGTTCCATAGATTCCTTTTCCAAAATGAGTTTGGAATGCCACATATGCTGAGTCCGGCACCTGTGTGGGCTATCGTCATCTTGGAAGTCAGCCCTGTATTGATTCATCTTTTCTACCCTTGGTATAACCTGCTTTCTTCCCACTTGCCTCGTGAAACGTAGAGGGACATAAGGGTAAGTTCCTCTTAAGCCGATGAGTACAAGGAATGGCGCGTCCCTAGATCTAATGATAAACTCCCCAGTTGGAAACCACTCGTACATCCGTTGTACCTATTCTTCATTCAGATTCTCCAATAGTTCTACCCATCCACTAGCGTCTTCCGGGCGAGCAAACATATCCGGCATGAAGTGCTTTCGCTTTGAATGATGGAAAGAGATATTGTCATCCTAGTCTCGACATATGATCTCTCCCCTTTTGCAGATGCTCAATGAGCCAGAGTTGTAGTAGCAAATTGCACCCTTCAAAGTGTGGTTCCCCTTGTTGACATTTCTCTAAGGCTCGGTACAGTTCGGCGAGGATCATGGGTGCTATGCTGAATGTCTGCCTGTCGATACCCTCCATTACTGCTTTGGTTACCATGTCTAGTCTCGTGTGGATTCTAGCCTTCTTCATTGGAAAGACTATCATTCCCAGGAAACAGAACATGAATACAAAGGCTCTCCTATGTATGTGCCCTAAAGAGGTAAGGGCGAACTCTTCCATGTGAGTGCGGTAGGATTTGCTATGTCTGAACCTTTCATACATGAATTCAAAGGATATGTAGGAGTCTTTCATACTTGTCATATTAGGATACTTTTTTAGCCCCATCATTTTCAATAACCCTCTAACTTTGCGGTTTTCTGGCATATGCAGCCCCGGGGTGTCCCAAGGAATTCCGGCTAGACCCCCAATTTCTTCCAACAGTGATGTCATTTCAATACCCCCAAAGCGGAAGACAACCGCTCACTATCCCAAAACATAGTAGCAGCTTCCACAATCTTGTTATCTGGCCTATCTTCCAGGAGTGAAGGAAGATTTCTTAAGTACTTGCAGATAAGAACCCGATCACTACCATGCAGATCTTCCCACCAGCTTAGTAACATTGGGTGAATGTTTGATACCATACCGAATCTGGGGAACTCGTGCCTTATTTCTTGCAAAATAGAGAGTTAGGCCCTTAACCCCACCGGACTAGACTATTTAAATCAATAATTAGCAAGAGGTATTTAGTTCTCCAAATCAATTCACATAACGTGAATGTCCGTTTGGGTTTCGAGGAAACCCGATGGACTTTTGGTTTAGGCTATCCTAATGAGTCATTATACGGACAACATAACTGACTCAGCTAGTTTGACCATGATGCATGAACAGGTAAGCAGAGTAAGGTTTCTACTTTTGAAGTGCTAGGTTTCTACTTTTGAAGTGCTAGACGAAGTACCCTTTAGCGGACGACTCAAGAGGGAAAGGCACGAAACCATCGCAAATATGCCTTTGCCAAATTTAAGGGGTTTATAAATATTGGAAGAGCGCAACCACTCATTATAAGCGTTGCTATGGGATATGTTTGGCACGAGTAGAAAATGATGTTGAAGGATGTAATTACAACAGTGAAATAAGTACATGTATTTTCACATTCATACAGTAATGATTACAATAAATGCTCGGAATTTAAGATGGAATTGAAATAAAGTACAGGCAGTAAAGTAGTAAAATAGTTGAAAAAAGAAAGACATGAAGAAACAAGTTAGTAATTATGAAGAAATTATTAAAGCAATAAAGGTAGTAAAGAAAGCAATAAAGTCACAAAACACGTAATGGTAAAAGCCTTAAAGAAAAATTCCCCAGCATAGTCGCCAAAGGAAGACATGAAGAAACAAGTTAGTAATTATGAAGAAATGATTAAAGAAACAAAGGTAGTAAAGAAAGCAATAAAGTCATAAAACAAGAAATGGTAAAAGCCTTAAAGAAAATTCCCCAGCATAGTCACCAACCCGTTTGGGAATTGGGTTATTGAATTTGAAGAGTCGTCACCTAATTATTATAGTGCATTAGTACACTATTAATGATGAGAGGGGTGTTTTGAAAGAAAACCAGAGTTCGGGTAAGGGCTTGATATTATTTCGAGGGGAAGGTGTTAAGCACCCTTCAAGATCCACTAGTTTGGTTCCCGGCCATGCTAATGTGACTTTACGAAGAGATGAAGCAAGTAAACAGATAAGATTCACATATAAACATTTGAACAACTTAGGATTTTTGAAAAGGAAAAGGCATAAGTTAGATAAAATAGAAGGGAATAGATTGAAAAGAGAGCATTACCTTAGAAAAACCTTTAAATAAATAAAGCAAAAAACGAAAAGGGGGGCCTAGGTTTGACTATAATATGGATCATTTGATACCATTTCCAGCACATATTCCCAAAGAGAGGTCGCTTTATGATATTATCGCATCGTCATCATCTCCATATTCTACCCTTCCCACCCCGTAAGGTTACTTAAGCGTGCGAATTGGCCACGAATACTTATTGCGTGCTATTACCCGTCCCATCCTATAGATCCTAGAGGGCATTTAGGATCATAATTCCTATAAGGTAGGAACAAGTCTAAACCTATAGGTTCAAAGGTTAAAATTTTAAACGTCATTCAAGAATAAATTGGATTTGCACATAAAGGGAATCATACAAGCATGTAAATGGCTCAAATACCCCTCTAAAGACGAACACATAATTAGCACTACTTGAAAACATTTAAGGTCTAGGGAAGGAAGAATCATTCGAAAAGATGGAATATAAATTAAACAGAAGATTGGAGGTTTTTCAAGAAAGTACACAAGGGAAAACGTTCAGAACTTTCAAAGAGGTAGTAGTAGTTTTAGAAAACCTACAGATGTATTCAAAATGTTTATGGAACATAGTTTTCGGACAAGCAAAATAGAAGAACAGATATGGAAATATTTTGAGATTGCAGAAGTATAAAGGAGAACATGTCAGGTTATGAACCCTTGAAAATTGCAAGATAGCTTAAAAAATAGTAGCACAGTGCTGGACGAGAAAACACAGTAGAAAACCTTTGCATATATGGTTTGAAAAATAGTATGCCAGTTCTAATGTAGTGCAGAAGTTTATAAAAAAATTTAGACAGCTTCAGAAACAGACGAGTTCAGATAGAGACAGATTTAGTTCGAACATGACTTAGAGGTGATTAGCCTATTTTATCCGAACTAAGGTTTGCCTAGACGTTATTAAAATGGTGAGAATGTAGTGTTTTCAGTTTTAAAGTTGGAGGTGTTAACCAATGTTTAAACAAGATCAACGAAGTAAACAACTACAAATAAAATCCTTAAAGACATGGTATCTAATGCACAAAAGTCCAATGATCATGATATCTAAATGTGAGGTTGATGACTTGATGATTATTAATTAGTCATGGTTATAAGAATATTCATAATAACAAACTGAAAGTGAAGAGCCAAAGAACATGATTTCTATTTGTGAGGATGCATGTCCTAAACATGGTATCTATTGCACAAATAGGTGAATAAAGGCCTATAGACATGTTATCTACGCATTCCCTTAATTAAACATGCATAGCCCTCCCAATTTACTATAATCCCCATTGTTCTTTACAAATTATTACAGCCCAAATAATTAAATTACAATAGTGATAAAAGAAAATAAGAAGTTACTCTATAGAGAGCCTTCAGCCAGGCCAAGCATCTCCAACCTCACTTCTTTCGAGTTTCACAGCCATTACCAAGGCTTGGGTGTGGCAAAGTTCCCTAAGGGTTCGTTTGAACCCCTGGCCAATACCAAGCACCCAAAATATCATTATTAGACAAGCGCAAGTGTGGAAGTGCCAGCCTTGTGCATCAAAGTTCAGTGGGAGCTCAAGGCTCCCAAGGAAATGATTACACTAAAGGGGCAGAACCTAATTTCTGAGAGTGGTGAGACTGTGAGAGAGTTTGAAAAAGATTGAGTTGAAAAAAGTTGAGAGAAACTTTGAGAAAAATAGTAAGAGAAGAGTGAAAAGAGTTCTTTTGAAATCTTTTTAGGCTGACCAGTTTTGAAAACAAAGAGTCATACAAACATGGGCAAGGGAAAGGGAACAAATAATTCATATGCAAGGACACTATTCACACAGGTGTAACACATCAAAGAGAAGTGATCAAACATGCTTCAAATAAAGAGTAAAGTTATTACTGCACCAGACTCCAAACAGAGGCAAACCTCAGGAAGAGGTTTAAGTGGCCAAGCAGGTCCTGAATATATGGTAGTAGTGAACATAAATGAGGAAAACATACAGTGTGATAGGGAAGGGGGTCTTGATCATGCTGAGTCAAGCTAGGCATACTAATTAACATAAGAGCATGCTAGTAGCAATAAGAACAACTGAACCATAAGTAAAAGCACACAAGAAACAAGAGAAAGTGCAAAGCTGATAGGAGCATATTGTTTTGAAAGCTGTAACTTAAAGAGGTGACATACATGTTGAAGCTAATGTAACACAGTAGTAGTGAGAAATAATGCACAGAGAATAGCAGTAGTGTGCAAAGAGTATGCAGAGAGAAGAGCAGCAGGGTGTAGAGAGGTAAGCAGCAGAAAAATCAAAGCAAACAATACAGTAAATCCCCAGTAGTAGAGTAAAACAGCCAAGATTACTCAACCTTGGGTTTCAGCCGATTGAGTAGCCAATATCCAATAGAGGAATGAGAGAGTTTGTATAGAAAACAGTATAAAGAGAGCAATGAGTGATTCTGAATGAAAGTTTAGAGAGATTGTATTCGTGTCTGTGTCAAGTGAGACGAGAAGAGTAGTACTTATAGTTTTTTTTTTAAAATAGTATAGAATAGGGTAGGAAGTGTATAAATATAGAAACAATACCAAATTGAATCAATCATAGGTCCTAATTCAAATAAATCAGGGACTCAAAATTCGAATAAGAGTACAGGCTATCAAACAAGGAAAAAGTCAGTTGAATGACTCACAATACCATAATGAAAGCAATAGGCATGTTGTACATAATATAGGCTAGGTACACAATATTTCAAATAAGGAAAATATATGCTAAATAACCAAAATATACTTGAGTGCACAAATATGGCAAGAAATATAAATCAACTATGAACGGTCAGTCAAAGAATCACGGGCAAGACCAAAATTAGAGGGAATTAGTCCAAACATAGAAAGCAACTCACAAATAAGGAAACAATTTGAAATCAGTGTAAGAACACATAAGAATCAAGGATTCAAAAAAAAGATACTCGGAACTAATATGATATTCAGTAAAGAGAGAGGCATTCGAACTTAAAAGGTCACATGAATTAAAAATCCTAAGTAAGGAATCATACAAACAGTAGAGGGTCGGAGCCCTAGAAGAGACTTGAAACAGGGAACTTAGAGACACCAAGGTTTCAAGCACAAAACACAGGAATAAGCACATAATACCTTAGAGATAACAGATGCATAGAGATTTTAAAAGGGGTCAAAACCCCTAGTTTTGAAAAAGAAAAAAGTATTGGAAAACTTGAATTAATCAAATATATCGAGTGACAAGTAGTGTAGAAGACAAAGATTAAACGAAAAATCGTTTAAAAATAGAGATTGAAGAGGTTTAGGAAAAAAAATTAGGGTTTGCAAATAAATTAGGGAGATGAGAAACCTGGCTGTGAAACTCATATAATATCGATATTCAAGCATCATTGAGCAAAACCCACCGGAGAAAGGCCGGAAATTGACCCAGGCAAGAGCTTCAGTGACCGTCTTTCATGGCGAAAGCCTCTAAGTTTCAAAACTTAGAGAGAAGCAACAAGATGAAGATTCCATGGCGACTAGAGGTCGGGAGAAGTGAGGACGGAGTATGGCCGGAGAGGCGATAAGGTTCATCGGAGAACCAGAAGGATCTAGAGAGAAGGGAGAGCAAATTAGAGTGAGAGTGAGAGAGAGAGACCGGTCTTTGAGAGAATGAGGGGTTGGGGAGGGGTAGGCAGGAATTTAATTATGGTAACTTAATCTGGGCCATTGATCTCATTTGATCAACGGCTCAGATCAAGTCAAAGGTAGAGCGGGTAAAAATTGAATGGGTATGGGTCGGGGATTTAGGAATATGGGTTGTTTGAATTGGATTTAAAAATTGGGCTGAAATAGGGGTGTAATTGGGCTATATTTTAAATAAAATGTGGCCAAATTTTAAATAACCAATTTCTCCCAATTAATTTTATAAAATAGCTAAAATAGTATAAGAAGAAAAATTTAAAATATAGAAATAATTAATAACATATATATATTAATCTAAAAATACTAGAAATAATTTTATAACTATGAAACATACTTAATTACGAAATTGGCCATAATTGTAATTTTGTGCAATTAGCCTTAAAAATTTCAAATAAATTTGTAAAAATGTGATAAAATTCCATAAAGTATATTTTGTTGTAAATATGGGAGTGAAGCACATTACTCATTAAAAAATAATTTGGAAAATAATTTTGTCCTTTATACTGTAAAAAATAAGCAGTAAATTAATTTTAAAAGATCTCAAAAATTGAAGAAAAATATCAAAGTTCCCCGACATGCTTAATATACAAGTGATTTATTTTGGCCTATGTTAAATATACAAGTGATTTATTTTGGCCTTTTAGGCCTGTATGTCACATGTATAAGTTTTTATATCAGGTTGAGTCGTCCTATGGCGTATTATCTTATGTCTATTTTGGTTAGCACATGATGGTCTATTTGGCCCATTTGCCAATGAGAGAACGATAAGAAAGATATATATGTTGGTACTCGATTGAGTAAGGTACTGAGTGCCATTGTGGCCCATAAGGTAGGTCGTGACATGGAGGATAAATATATGAGGATTTGGAACACAATAGGGTTCATATATCCACTATCTGTGATCTTGATCTTAGCCTTAGTGCCACTAGATCCGAGCGGGATGGGCTTTCGAGCGAGGTTGATCATCTTAAATCAGGACTCCAACGCCAAGAAGATTCCCTAATTATTAAAAAAACACATTCTACGTATAGTATGAGTAGAAAAACCTTGGAAAAGGCCAAAGTCGGTGTCATTGGTTTTGATTCTGAAATCGCCAAGGCCCGAGAGTTGGAGTCCACCACTCGACGATGCCTCCTAGCTCAGCCAAATGCAACTGACTCTTCTGGTTCTAGTTCAGGGTTCTTGAGTACCGAGGAGGAATTTGAGAAGTAAGATGACAAAGGCTAAGATCCCGAGCCGACAGTAGATCCACCTACTACTCCTAGGGGTACAGATGCTTCTCTTCCCCCTAGTTTTAGGGGTATAATTTAGGTTTTTTCTTTCTTTTTCCTTTTTATTTTTTATTTTTGTACTTTTGCTACTTGTAAAGTTTGATATATAAGGGTGCTTTTTCGTTTAAGCATTGCACAAAGTTTAATTTTTTGTATCGAATTATGCAAGACCTTTCGGGTGCATTTTTCCCCGATAGAATTTGGGTCCCAGTCATAAATTCTTCCATAACCAACCCTTTACTTTGGGGGTTTTGTAATAGAGGTCCCTCTTATGTTTAAATTGTTCTTGAAGAGAATGACCCTTGTTTATTCCAGCACTGCATTGGAAGTACTAGAACTTTCAAAGATAAAATTAATCCATCGTTTGGACAAGAAATAATATAAAAATAAAAGGGCTTCATTTTACTCCTTTTATCTTCAAAAGTACATAAGCATTTGTCTTGCTGAAATTGAAATTACCATTACTTGTGGCAAACTTGTACAACATATTTCTACGAGGCTGGCTGCGCAGTCCCCACTATCGATAAGATATTTTTGCTCCCAAATTTTGTATCCTTGGTTTATGCGTCAATCGAGTTTCCGTATTCTCATATCATTACTCCAGTGTTCAAATACGAAGAAAGCGAATTGGAACACTGGAAGTCTTGCTCCTTTGAGGATTCCACTAGTGAGTGGTTGGATAATCTTTAGTCTGATAGCAAGTTTTATTTCCTATTAGGAACTTTTCTACCGAACCAAAGATCATCTAACCAACCCCTGGTGGCCTGTAGTGAAGAAGCACTCATGAAGGATCGAATAGCATTTGGTTCAATAGCAAGCTTTGTTTACCGTTAACTTTTCTATCGAGTCAAACACTATTTACCATCCCACAGTTGTTTGTTGTTTCCATAGCAAGCTTTGTTTACCGTTAGGAAATTTGCTTCATTTCCATTGATGCCTCGTTAAAAACCTTGCCAGAAAAATCAATTGGGACAAAAACTAGACGAAGGAAAAAAGAGTGCACTATATATTTTCAGTATAAGCAGTGTTCATCGGCAATGATACCTTTTGAAGTGTGCCACATTCTTGTTGTTTGGCGATTTTACTCCATCTTGGTTTGTCAGTTCATATGATCATTTTTTGGTGATAACTGAAACCTAGTAAGGGCCTTCCCACGTTGGACCGAGCTTCTCTGCATTAAGCTCTCGGGTGTTTTGAATCACTTTTCTTAAAATCAATTCTCCCACTTTAAACTAACAGAGATTAGTTCTTTGATTATATTATCTTTCCATCTTTTGTTTCTAGGCTATCATCCTAGTGTGTGCTAAGTCCCTGCAGTCATCAACCAGTTCCAATTTGACTAGCAACACTTCATTATTTGTTTCTTAGTCTGTCCAGAAGTATCTCATTGTAGGTTCTCCCACTTCAACCGGGATCAGAGCTTCTGCTATGTAAACGAGCGAGAAATGTGTCTTTCCCATTCTCGACTTGGTTGTTATCTGGTATAACCATAGCACGCCCAATAGCTCTCTAGGTCATTTGCCTTTGGTTGCTTCCAGTCTCTTTTTGAGGCTTTGAATAATCATATTGTTTATCAGCTCCTCTTGGCCATTTACGCTCATACGGTATGGCAAAGATGCTATTCTTTTTATTTTCAAATCCTCGAAGAATTTTTTGACCTTTATGCCAATGAATTGTGGCCCGTTGTCGCAGGCTATCTCCTTTGGTATTCCAGACCTGCAAATTATGTTCTCGTAGAAGAAATCGACCACTTCGCGCTCGTCAATCTTTTGATAAGGACCTGCTTGGTTAGAGAAGTAGTCAGTTAAAATTAAAAGAAACCTTACCTTGCTGGGAGCAGTTGACAGTGACCCAATTATATACATCCCCCATTTTATGAATGTCCATGGTGATAATATCGAGTGCAATAGCTCTTCCAGTTGGTGTACTAACGACGTGTGGTGTTGACATTTGTCGCATTTCCTAATGACCTTCGCATCTTATTCCATTTGAGGCCAGTAGTATCCCGCTCTGATTAAATTTAAAACTAACGAGTCCGCACTTGAGTGATTTTCACAGACTCATTAGTGAACTTCTCTCATGATGTAATTAGCCTTGGCTCCTAAGCATCGGGCCAATGGTCCTTGAAATGACTTTCTATACAACTGGCCTACCTAGAAGCTATAATGAGCTACTTTTGTGCGGAGTGCCTGGGATGCCTTCGAGTTTTCATACAATTTGTTGTGCTCAAGGTAATCGATGATTTCATTTCTCCGGCCGAAGAACAAATTGGTCGTATTCACTTCGTAATAAACATCTGCATCCAATACCAAATGTATAAGTTGTACGACCATATCGGAATCTGATCCTTTCATTTCTGTTGATGAGACCAGATTGGCCGATGTGTCTGTTGATGCATTTTCTTCTCTCTGGATGTGGGTGATTGACCATAATTCCCTAAACCGTTCGAGCATAGTTTGCACTTTTTCCACATATGTTGCATGTATTCCTCTTTGGGGTCGAAGATCCATATACGTGGTTTACCACCGAATGGGAATCACATTTTATTTCAATGACCTTAGTGTCTATCCCCCGGGCCAGTTCAAGTCCTGTAATCAAAGTCTCATACTAGGCTTTACTGTTAGTCAATGGAATAGTTTTTATTTACTGCCTCAGGGTATCTCTCGAGGGTGTAACTAATACTGCCCTAAGACTGGACCCTTTCACGTTGGAAGATCCATCCATGAACAAGGTCCTCCTAATGTCATTTTCGACACCATTATTGCTTCTTTGGTGGCCAAAGGTAGCAGTATAGGACTGATGTCTGGACAAAACTTTTGATTTGATTGCAGCCCTGAGTTTATACTCGATGTTAAATACAGTTATTTGGACTGGCAACTTGGCCAGTCGAATTGACAATTTGATTTTGTGAAGGATATTTTTCAAGGGAAAAGATGTCACTACGGCTATCTGGTGGCATAAGCTTTCGAGCGGTGACTACGAGAGTTAAGGCCAACTTTTTTTAATGTGGATAGTGAGTTTTCGCTCCCATTAAATTTTGCTAACAAAATAGCTAAGAGATTACGTACCTTCATCTTCCCGGACTAAAATGACACTTATCGCTACCTCCGAGACTCATAGTAAATTAGCAACTATTTACCTCTCTCGGATTTTGATAGTAAAGGAGGGCTTGATAAATACCTTTTTAGGTCTTTTAGGACCTGTTGGCATTCCAGACTCCATTCGAAGTTACTTTTCTTCTTATGAAGTGAGAAGAAATGATGCCATTTTTCTGAAGACTAGAAAATGAACCTGCTTAGAGCGTCTAGTATTTTAGATAAACTTTCGACTTCTTTCACATTTTTCAGCTGGTCGGAAATGTCCTCAATGGATTTAATTTTATCGGGATTGACTTTAATCCCTCTACATGACATCAAGAAACCCAAAAAATTACTTGAGCTAACTTCGAATGCACACTTTTCGAGGTTAAGCTTCATATTGTGCTTCCTTAGAATGACAAAGGTTTCTTGGAAGTGTTCCAAATGGTCACCTATATTCAAAGACTTAACCAGCATATCATCTATGTAAACTTTCATTATTATTCCTATTTGATTTTTGAATATTTTGTTCACGAGCCTCTAATAAATGGCTTCGGCGTTTTTAAGCCCGAAAGGCATCACATCATAGCAATATGTGCCAAAGTTCATCATTTACGAATGTTTTTTCCTAATCCTCCAGGTTCATTTTTATTTGGTTGTACCCGGAATAGGCATTGAGAAACTTATCAACTCGTGTTCGGTCGTTGCATCAATCTTTTGATTAATATTTTGCAATGGGAATGAGTCTTTTGGGAATGCCTTATTTATATCTTTATAATCTACGGACATGCAAAACTTATTATTCTTTTTCTGAACTACTAGTATGATTGCTAGTTAGCCAGAATATTTTGCCTTCCACATTGAAATGATATCATGCAATCGAGTTACCTCTTCTTTGACAAACCTATTTTTGACTTCGGCAGTCAGGCGCTTCCTTTGCCTTACCAGAGGGATGTTTGGGGTAAAAGATTAACTTGTCCATGGCCACCTCTAGTGAAACACAAGTTATATCCGCATGTGACCATAAAAACAATCAATATTAATTTTAAGAAATTCTATAAATCCTGACTTGAGCTCGAGGTTTAATCCTACCCCCAAGTGGAACTTCCTCTCTAAGAACTTGTAGAACAATATGACTTATTCAATTTCTTCTGTCGTGAATTTGGTTTCGTCCATTTCTTTCGGTACTTGGAAATACCTTGGTAACTAATAGGATTCCGACATCTCATCCCTTTTGTCGACTTTATTTGGTTTGGAAGCGAGCGTTGTCTCCTGTAATTGTTGTGCTGCATGTTCCTTTCCTTTCCTAATAGAAACCAAGATCATATTCACCTCCCTATCGTCAGTTGATCTCCTCTTATTTTTTTAATTCCCTCTGGAGTAGGGAAATTTAGAAGTTGATGGTATATTGATGGCACAACCTTCATCTCGTGAGCCATGGTTTGCAAAGAATAATATTGTTGTCCTTGTCACCGTCTATTACTTTAAACAAGGTAGTCTTTATGACCCCTTCGATGTTTATGGGTGGGAGGATCTTCTCTCCGGTTGTCTCACTTTCTAAGTTGAACCCAACGAGGAGCTTTGTGGCCGGAATGATGCTTCCAGAGAGCTTGGCTTGCTCCAATACTCTCCATTTAATGATATTGGTTGAACTTCCTAGGTCCACGAAAACACATTTAATTTTAAAATCTAAAAAATTAAGAGAAATTATGATAGAATTATTATGCGGTAGTAGGAGTCCATCAACGTCCTCCTCTATAAAGGTGATATCGTCCTCGACGAATTTGTGGAGTCTTTTCTATGAGTCATTGATACCTTTATCTTTTTTTATGCTGAAAAGGTTACATCATTAATCTCGGTTCCCCCAAAATTCAGGTTGATTGTTAGTCGAGGAGGATTTTCTCCTATCTTCCGGGATTCTACACTATCCCGATTGTGGCCATAGTTATTTTTGTCGCAGTCACTTAAGAATTCTCTGAGATAAACATTTTCGAGCAACTTCGCCTGCTCCTCAAGAAAATGTTGGTTGTCTCCAGTCCGTGGACGTTAGTCCCATGATACTCACACTACATATTAGGATCCTTCTGACTGTGATCAAATCTCATAGACAGCTGAAACCGTGATTCCTATATTTTCCTCATTATTGATACCAACTGCGCCACATTAACATTGAAATTATACTCAGACAGTCTAGGGTAGGTAGAATACCCGGAGCCTGATATCTCTTAGTCCTGCAATGATCTTTTATTCTGACTGCAGTCAGCTCTCCTATCAGTAATGAACATGTCCTGACGGAAAACCACTACCATGTCCTTCGGCCCTTCCGTAGGGCAAAACTGGCCCTTAGAAGATCTCCGATCTGTGTCAAATCATCCTTCAACTTCTGTTTGTTCATTTCTTGATCACGACCCTTGGTTGATGCAGGGAAGCCGAGTTGGTCGTCTTCTATCTTATATATAATTTGTAGCGTTGTCGACATCTGCCCATATAGTTGCCTGGAGCTCGAGCAAGCTTTCTTTCAGTTTTCGAAAAGCAATAGAGCTACTCGGGTTTAGCCCCTTAGTAAATGCCTTAGCTGCCCATTCACTTGGCATGGCCCGTACAACATCATTTCCTTTTTAAACATGGTCACAAGCTCTCGGCAAAATTTGGACTCTCGTGGCGCAATTCTGAATATGTCGGCATTTCGGGCATGTACCTTCCTGGTCTTGTCATGAGCCTTGATGAAAGAATCCCTTAGAATCTCAAAGGAATCTATTGAGTGTTCGGGTAAATGTGAATACTATGTCAGGACCCCTTTCGCGAGGGTTTCCCCGAACTTCTTCAGCAGGGATGACTCAATCTCATGCATAGCTGAATCATTTCCATTTACCGTCAATCTATAGGTGGTGATGTGCTACTGAGGATCCGAAGTTCCATTATATTTTGGTATGTCTGGAATTTTAAATCTCTTTGGGATTAACGTTGGTGCCACGATTGGTTTGAATGGCAATTATGTGTATCTATAAGTCTCGTCCTTTCAACACAAGCGGTGTGCCCAGAATTTGGTCCATTCGGGCATTTATTTCCCTCATAAATGGCATGAGCTCGATCTTAAAAGGATATTTCCCATTGTTGTTACTAGATCTATTACCATTCTCCCTGGCCCTGTCGAAGCTGACCTCACCCTTCGAGATGTTGTTGTCAACCCTTTGCGCTATTTGATTTGCGGGAGCACGGGGAACAACTGGATCTCTTTCACTTGTGTTGTTGAAAGCACCTGACAACACTTGCCTCAGTTTTATCATGGTCTGGTCTGGCAATGAGAGATGGCCCATAATAGCGTTTTATTGTTCTCTCGAGATCCTTATCGTTTTCGTAACATGCTTATCTTCACCATCACTAGGAGTCATCTCATGCTCATGTCATGAGTATTTCCCGCCATGGACCGGTGTGGCTACGTCCTCCTGTTGCGGGTATCACTGATTGAATCTCCGTGTTGAGGCGAATTTCCTTGTGCATCCATGCTGTGTGCGATGTTGATCGGTAGTTGGAAGCAGAACTGAAACTGGATATAACTTAAGGAAAGGCTATATAGGTACGATAGGAGGGTACGGTTAAGCAGGTAAGCGAGACATCGTTATATGCCTTTTTGTTTAATAATAGATGCAAGGATCAACTTTATTACGTAACTGTCTAAGCCCCACATTGGATACCAAATTGTTTACCTGTAAAATAGTATAATTAAATTTATAGCTTGGTTTATAGATAAGCGAATCAATTTGATCTAAAGTAATAAATAAATAAAATAAAATATGACACTTAGCGTTGAAATGGAAATAAGACTGCAAATAACTTGGTGCAGGGAGCAAGGCCTCCGAAGAAAGCAATAAGAATATTGATACACAAAAAATAAAGTATTATTGAGCTTAGAATAATGGGTAGCATAAGTTTATCAGATTTTTCGTGCCCTACAATGGCTGTTAAAGTCATTATTTGTGGCTACACCAAGGTAACAAGGTGTTATGATCAAGTCCCTCTTAAATGATAATTATGGGGGCCACTGATGAATATATAACAGCAAGCTATGAATGCCAAAATTTTCTGTAAGAAATGTGTACTTAATACTATTGAATATTCTTCATTGAATGTCATCCGATGGCGAATATTTATTTGTTCTCGTTAGTAATGTTCCCTTCGGCATCTATCCGGTGCCAACCAAAGCTTTTGTCCTCGGTCTTGATTCCCATTCGCTTTGTCTTTTGTATGTCTCGAATTTTACGTGTCACTTTATTATTTGAATATTTAATATAAGGCGGTTTTACTTTATACAATTGCAGTTCATAATTTTGTGTGTGTATTTCTTAATGGAGGTACCAGTGTGCCATTCTACTCTTTTTTTTTTCTTCTCTTGTAGAAGTGAAGGGGGAATTAACGAGAAGTTACGATCCATTCTACGAATGTTAACTCTTTAATTCTTCTTATACGTTATACTACCATAAGTGTTGATATAAAAAGTGCCTTTTAATTTTTCCAAATAATTATTTATTCAAACATATCTTTAAGATTTTCAAAAGTCGTCTAAACAGTTTTACGTTTAACTGAATATTTGTTGTTTTTCCACGAAATTTATCTTCCGAAATTGCAAAAATTAGTAAGTCATTAGATTTTAAAAAGGATCAAATGTGAATTATACTAGGCTTATTGTTGTTATTTCAGGAAAAATATAATAATACATAGAGACTTCAACTTATGGTGGAGTAAGGATGAAGAGTCGAGTGATTAAGACAGATAGTGAATTGTGATGTGGCACCAGTTTATGTTTGTTTTTTTTTAAAACAATAATCTCAAATAATTTAAGGTTGTTCCTATTTTCATATATATTTTTTTCAAAAACAATAAAAAAAACTCTCACTCACAAAATCACTCATAAATCTTCAAAACAGCTACAATTATGCAATCAAAATTGATCAACGTCGCAGAATTGTTTCCAATTTTTCCCACAAAAAGAGATCCCAAAAGTTGTCCAAGATTAGGTAATTTACATTCTCAATAATCGTCTTTGTTTCTCGGAAAAGGGTCAAAAAGTTGATCTAATATGACTGCTTAATTCTCATTTTTAAGAACGATCTGGAATAGAGTTCATAATTTTTTATTAGAAGAAATAAGAATAGATATAGTCATTTTTAAATTAGTTTTTCCATGATCTTAATAAATGAAATCTCTTGCAATGATCATTTTGACGTTTGAGTCTGACTTCTATATTAAACTTATACTCCATTTCTTTTGCTGTATTCATGCATGAATAAGAAATTTACAACAACAACGACAACAACCCAGTATAATCCCACTAAGTGGGGTCTAGGAAGGGTAGTGTGTGTTGGAAGAGGATTGCTATTAATATTTGGAGGGAGGCTTTTAGGCTAAGGGAATTTTGGAAGAGTGGAAAGATTTTGGAGAAGAGAAACTTTTATTACTCAAACTTGTTTATAATTTTTTTGGCTTGATACAAAATGAGCAATCCTACACCTATTTATACTTGGCCACTTCCTCAATCAATGGCCAAGATTTATCCAACACAACTTTAATCTAATGGCTACAAATCACCTTCTACACAATTCTACAAAAATATTCACTCTCTAGATCACTCCATACTTATCTATATCATTCTACTATTCTAAAGATATTTCTAGAGCACATTTCTAGAACATGGGCCAAATGGGCTCACATTCTAGAAAATAGGCTAATTGGGCTCTTTATTTTTTCATAATTTCTTAAGCCCAAATAATTATTATAAAATCAAGTTTATTTTAATTTTATTTTCAACACCCCCCCCTTAAACTTGATTTGTCATTCCAAGCAAACTTCTTAACTTGATGAAGTCCTTTTGCTTGAGTGGCTTGGTGAAGATATCCGCAACTTGATCTTTAGACTTCACGTACTCTACTTGTACATCCTTTCTTATGATGCACTCTCTTATGTAGTGATAGCGTGTGTCAATATGCTTGCTTCGATCATGGAACACCGGATTTTTCGCCAACGCCAACGTCGACTTATTATCCACGCAAATTGTAGTTGGATCTTCTTCTGGCCATCCGAGCTCCTTTAGCAAACTTCGCATCCAAATTGCATGACATACACAGGAGGTAGCGGCAACGTACTCAGCTTCACATGTGGATAGAGTGACAATTGGTTGTTTCTTGGACATCCAAGTGAAGGCGGTGTCTCCCATGAAGAACACGAAGCCCGTGGTACTTTTTCTATCATCAATGTCTCCGGCCCAATCGCTATCGCTATAACCAACAAGAGTATAATCATTAGAAGTTGAATAGAACAAGCCAAAGTTGATTATACCTTTGAGGTAGCGGAGAATTCTTCTTGCAGCCTTCAAGTGTGTAGTAGTTGGATTCTCCATGTAGCGACTTATGAGGCCGTTGGCGTAGAGAATGTCGGGTCTCGTGCAAGTCGAATATCGTAAGCTCCCAACTAAGCTCTTGAACATCGTCGTGTCCACTTTCTCAGCTTCATCATGCTTCGACAACTTGATCCCGCACTCCACCGGTGTGTTGACTGGGTTACAATCATCCATCTTGAACTTCTTTACGATCTCCTTCGCATAGCCCTACTGTGAGATGAATATTCCATCCTCAAGTTGTTTGACTTCAATGACAAGATAGTACGCCATCAGCCCAATGTCGGTCATCTCGAACTCTTTAGCCATCACTTGCTTGAACTCATCGATCATCCTTTGGTTATTTCCTGCAAAGATTAAATCATCCACGTACAAGCAAACGATCAAGATATCTCCATCTTTCATCTTGGCATAGAGCGCATGCTCATGTGGGCATTTGGCGAAGTGATTTTCTTGCAAGTACTTGTCGATCCTACTGTTCCACGCCCTTGGTGCTTGCTTTAGTCCATATAACGCCTTCTTCAATCTTAGGACTTTGTCTTCCTGCGTCTTCACCTCATAGCCCATAGGTTGTTGGATGTAAACTTCTTCCTCTAGGACTCCATTCAAGAACGCCGGCTTTACATCCATTTGGTGTATCTTCCATTTATTTTGAGCTGCCAGAGAAATGATTAGTCTTACAGTTTCTAAACGGGCTACAGGGGCAAATACCTCGTCATAGTCGATGCCGGCTCTTTGACTGTATCCTTTTGCAACAAGCCTCGCCTTGTATCTTTCGATTTCTCCCTTACAGTTTTTTTTTGCCTTGTACACCCACTTGACGTCAATCGCCTTTTGCCCTTTTGGAAGTGAAGTCATCTCCCAGGTGTCGTTCTTTTCGATGGACTGGATCTCCTCATCCATTGCATCTCGCCATTTCTTACTTTGTACGGCTTCTTCAGAGATAACTGGTTCACAATCAGCAAATAGACAAAGAAGAGTTAGGTCCTCTAACCTTTCAGTGTCTTCATAAATGTCTTTCAAACTCCTTGTGCGTTCCTCGCTCCTTTCATTCAGAAATGATGGTGGCGAGTCATCTTGAACTGCTGTTGGCGAGGTAGGTGGAGTAGTTAGCTCTCGCTAGGCATCCTCTGCTGTAGATCTTTGTTCTTCTTCTTCGGTTGGAATAATGGAATTAAAGTCCTCGTGAGAACCAAAATTCCATTCTCCTCTTTCATCAAACTCCACGTCTCGACTTATCACAAGCTTGTTAGTATCTGGATTATATAATTTTTGCTTTCTGAGTTAGAATCATACCCGATAAAGATGAACGCCTTACTTTTGTCATCGAGCTTGCTCCGTGTGTCGTCAGGTACATGTGCGTATGCTTTTCTTCCAAAGACTCTTAGATGGGAGATTCCTAGCTTCCTTCCACTCCAAGCTTCTTGTGGTGTCTTTCCCCACACGCTCCTTGTTGGTGATCGGTTGAGTAGATAGACTGCACACGCTACTGCTTCGACCCAGAATTCCTTTGGTAGCTTCTTGCTCTTTAGCATACTCCGCGCCATGTCTAGAATTGTCCGGTTCTTCCTTTCCGCCACTCCATTTTGTTGGGAGACCTTGGTACCGTTAGTGGATGCCTTATTCCATGCTCCTCGCAAAAATTCTGGAACTCTCTAGAAGTGAACTCGCCTCCACGATCGGATCTCATGGCCTTTATGTGTAGTCCACTTTCTTTCTCCACTGTCGCTTTGAATTTCTTGAATACTTCAAATGCCTCCGATTTTTGCTTCAAAAAATACACCCATGTCTTTCTAGAAAAATCATCAACAAATAGAAGGAAATAGTTTATTTTACCGAGGGAGCTTGGCTTGATAGGACCACATATGTCGGTATGTATGAGCTCTAATGGATTTTGGGCTCTCGAGCTTGACTCCTTTGGAAAACTCTTCCGAAATTGCTTTACGAGTAGGCATCCTTCGCACAATTGATCGGGGTGGCTAATGGATGGTAGTCCTCGCACCATGTCCTTTTCGGATAGTAGCTCCAAGCCTCCAAAATTCAAGTGCCCAAATCGAAGATGCCAAAGCCAAGATACATCTTTGTAGAAAGTTTTAAGACACTTTGCAACATTATTTTGAATGTTCAACAAGAACACTCTATTTTTGGACATAGGCACCTTAGTGATTAAATTATTTTTATTATCTCTTATGGAAAGACTATGATCTTTCATGTGAATGTCATAGCCCTTCTCTAAGAGTTGCCCCAAACTCAATATATTATTTTTCATGTTGGGCATATAGTAGACATTTGAGATAAATTGGTGATTTCCATTCTTCAAGCGGATTAGGATGTTACCTTTTGCCTTTCACTGGTATTTTGGATTCATCACCAAAAGAAACATTACCACTCACCGATTCGTCGAGCTCCACGAACATGCTCCTCTTTCCACACATATGGTTTCTCGCCCCGGTGTCAAGGTACCAAGTGTTGTCTTGTCTCCCTTCTTCTCCTTTGTATGCTAGAAGTAGGGTCAGGTCTTTTTGGCCCTTATCCTCCACAAGGTTGGCGGTCTCTTCGACTTTGGTTTGAGACCCTCTAAATTGTGAAGCATAGTGTCCATATTTTTGACAAGAATAACATTTGATTTGAGATTTATCGTACCTTGCACCTTGGTTGCCTCTCCCACGACTTGGGTATTCTCTTATTTCTTCATTGTTGTTGAAACCTCCTCGCCCATGTCCATGGCCTCGACCTCGTCCATGACCACGACCTCTTCCATATTGACCTCGTCCATTTCCGATGTTTTCTTCCTTATCTTTTATTTGCATCTTGAATAATTGCTCCACTATATCTTGTTTTTTCTTATGCTTTTCTTCATATGCTTGTAAGGATCCCATTAATTGATCAATTGACATCTCCTCCAAATTTTTAGTTTCTTCAATTGTTATGACAATATGCTCGAATTTGGAAGTTAATGACCGGAGTATCTTCTCAATAATTCTAACATCTTCTAATTTTTCACCATTTCTTTTCATTTGATTTGAAACCACCAAAACTCTTGAAAAATAGTCGGAAATGGACTCCCCTTCTTTCATATGTAAAGACTCAAATTCTCCTCTTAATGTTTGGAGACGTACCTTCTTTACTTGCTCGGCACCTTAGCAAGACGTTTGGAGACAGTGGTTGCACTTGAGATTTTCTCGAACCCATCATCATCCAATGCTTGGTAGATGAGGTAGAGAGCTTTCTTGTCTCTCTTTCTTGAATCCTTCACACCATCCTTTTGAGTTTGGGATAATGTAGATTCATCTCGGGGCTCATTGTAGCCTTTCTCTACAATATCCCAAACATCATGTGCACCTAGGAGAGCCTTCATCTTGATGCTCCAATTATCATAGTTGCTCTTGTTGAGCATAAGAACTTGGAAGGCTGCAACACCATTTGCCATGGTTTTAGAAATTTTTGGTTAGAATCTTGTGGCTCTGATACCACTTTGTTGGAAGAGGATTGCTATTAATATTTGGAGGGAGGCTTTTAGGCTAAGGGAATTTTGGAAGAGCAGAAAGATTTTGGAGAAGAGAAACTTTTATTACTCAAACTTGTTTTTGATGTTTTTGGCTTGATACAAAATGAGCAATCCTACACCTATTTATACTTGGCCACTTCCTCAATCAATGGCCAAAATTTATCCAACACAACTTTAATATAATGGCTACAAATCACCTTCTACACAATTCTACAAAAATATCCACTCTCTAGATCACTCCATACTTATCTATATCATTCTACTATTCTAAAGATATTTCTAGAGCACATTTCTAGAACATGGGCCAAATGGGCTCAGATTCTAGAAAATAGGCTAATTGGGCTCTTTATTTTTTTCATAATTTCTTAAGCCCAAATAATTATTACAAAATCAAGTTTATTTTAATTTTATTTTCAACAGTGTGTACGCAAACCTTACACTACCCTAGGGTAGAGAGGCTGTTTCCAAATAAACCCCCAGTATCATTCCCTCCAAGAACTTCCCACCCTTGCTCTTGAGGAGGCTCGAACTCACAACCTCTCGGTTGGAAGTGGGGGTTGCTTACCATCAGAGCAACCCCTCTTGTCTATGAATAAGAAATTTATCCGTACAATTTTGACACATTTCATTTTGGACCATGCCAATTAAAATTTTGTTACGTACCCCATGTCCCACCTCTTGATTTGAACATATATTCAAGAATAACGTATATATAACCTAGGCTTCCTAGCTATTAGAACCATGTGTCACTAAAATTTTACCATCACGAATTAAATGGCTAAAACATGGAATATTATGGTCAGTTGGAATCTGACAGTTGGAGAGATGTACATCATCGACTTATTTTCTTTTTTCTTTTTAAATTTTGATCAATGCTTCAACTGAAGCATCTTCCATCGATTTTATGCGTTGAAAAAGCTAAGATATATATCTACTTTGGATGCTCTACTCTATTAGTGTCAGTTAGTAACTCTGACCTAAAAACGTATCGGTTGGTCATCTTTTCAACACAAACCATCAATTGATTATCTTGATTATTGATGACTACTTTTATTCTTTTTTCCTTCTGTAGGACAGAACCTTAACCTTGATGGACTGTTTTAAGAAAGCACTAAAGAAAAAAAAATTGTTGCCACATTCTTGTTGTCGGGTTACTGGGGTGCATGGGCGCAGGGAATTTTTTAAATAACAAATTAATTATTGGTTACAAATTAATTAATGTTTTAACTCGAAAGTTGGAACTCAATGTAATGTCAAAAAGCAGATTTTTCTTCGAGAACAAAATCCAATATATCCCTTTTTTCCTGTTCTTTTCTTTCTGAAATGGCCTTTCTTTGTGAAATAGTTAATGCTCCTATTGTTAAAAGATAATTTCAAAGATCTTTGCCTCGTAATATTAGCCTCCTTTTTGTAAATTACGGTATTATTCTTATCTCTATAATAGATCCTTTAACATACTCTAATCAATATTTAAATCCTATCCACCTATAAATATTGCAAAAATCGAAATCAAAGTACGTATTTAGATACATTAGTTCGTTTCAACATTTAAAAAAATGTAATATAAAATATCTCATACATCATAAGGATAAAAATATCTCACATTAGTAAGCTAGATTTAATTAGTTATATTTTACGGACTAATATGTTTAAGCAAATAATCTACCTTATTTTTTAATTTATTTGTGATTATCTTTTAACCGACTTGATAAATTTTTCTTACATTATTATATGAAAGAAGGGAAACTATGAAAATATTTGTCGAGGTAAAGGAAGAAGTTTCGAAATAATCTCGTTACTAAATGCATGCATGGCAGCTTCAATGTCGGATCTGTTATAGGCATTCAAGCTCAACACGTGATAGTTTTTACCTGCTAAAATTAACAGAATAAAATAGAAATTATTTTATGTTTTCAAGATATAAATAAATACAACTAATAACAACACACCTTACGCATACGGCAAATAATAGTAAAAGTTCACTCAGTTGGTCCGACCCTTTTATTGCTGCCAATTGCCAAATCCCCCATTAATTACGTTAATCACCCAAATTAACTATAGTCTCGACTTACTACAAGTTTTAGCTAGTATTAGCTAGTCAGACAGTAAAATTGTACATTTTATACAGAGTTTCAACCTCGAAATTTACATATTTTAACATGTTGTAACAGATAATTTATCCTATTTTTTAGATTAAATCCGTTTATATAGTACTCCTATATGTACCCGACAGTAATCATAAACCCGCATCGAGTGACTCAACGTTTATAATTAATCATCAAAGACCACCCAAATATCATGGAAACAGTTCATCAGAAATGAAGGATAATGACCAATTAATCATCATAAAATATGAAAGTGAGAGTCATTCCTAACGCCATATGTGTCGATGCAAAAATAAGGTTTCAGTGCATATAAGATAGTAGATCATTTAAATATCATGAAAAGTTGAATGCTAATAAGATTTCACTCAGCTTTTGCTATAATTTTACGTAATCGCTTAATATGATAAAACTATAATATATTATTCAGTTTTTTTAATAATGATGAATATAATACATGCAGCAATAACCGGGTGAATGCGTTCGCATGTTATTGAGTTCCATTTTTATGGAGTTTAAATTGTAACAATTCACATGTGGTACATTTACAATTAACATCAATAAGTATTGAATCTAATTGAAATATTCTTTAATTGCATGCTCATGTTTATATCACTTCTACAAAAGGAAAGCATAAACTGAAGAAATTCTGTTGGAAGCCAAAGCCGACGCCGTCCACAATGGCATTCATCAGAGCTTAAAAAGTACAATGCTCCCGAGAATTAGTTCGAGTGATCAACTTGGATTTTCATGCTTCAATTTGAAGAAGCGGCTCCCTGATAATTTGTTAGCATACCCCAACCAGACACCAACAGCTTAGTAATTCTATCTGCATTTTTCTGTTTAACCTTTGTCTCTACCAGACCAATTAGGGTAAAATTATTGCTCCTAATATATTCCCTAGCTTCCTTCTGTTTATACCTCTTATTTACACCCCTAATGTTCCATATTAACCACTTCATTTATAACTACTAGGTCCCCCTTCATCTGGAGGAATCTCAGCCTGCTAATAGACATTGGTTCAAATCGATTACTCACCACAATAGGAGATAGAGGAGGAATGTTTGTAAGATTGAACTCTGGAGATTGTGCCTGTTTCCCTTTGTCTCCCTGTTTATTCATTTCTGTTAACGTTGGAGGAGGACTTTGCTGGTCTCTCTGAATTACGTTACTCTGTCTGGTCTCAACTTGTTGTAGGGGGGCCTCCTGCTGCTTCTGAACATTCTGGTTTGGGGCTTTAGTTCTCCATTCCTGAATCACTCTAGGTTTTTTTACCAGAGAAGGCTGGCTAGGTTTGGAATTCACCACACAGTTGTTCCCAACCATGAGACACTTTTCACAGTATGATGGTTTCCAATCGTAAGTCACTTCCTGCAGAAACTTCTTACCATCTGGATCCATTACCCATATTTCACTAGGCAACTCTTTTGATACATTCACCTTTATGAGCATACGGGCATAAGAAATTCTGGACTTTTTGGTCGTACACTCATCAGCAATAATGGGTTTTCCCCGTATACTAGCTATCCTACTCAAGGATCTCACTCCCCAACATGACATAGGAAGCTTAGAAAATTTGACCCACAGTGGAATTTCAGCAGGGAATTCAGTAGTGAAATCAAAATCAGTCGTCCATTGTTTAAGGATCATGGGCCTATTTGCAATGGAGTAAGGGTCGGCAGATAGAACTTCTCTGGCATCATCGATTGATCGGAACTTCATCATATAATATCCCTCCTCAAGATAGAAGAGGTCAGGTTCAGGTACATGCGACCAATGCAGTCTGATAAACCTTTTCATCGCATTATATTCCGGCCCATCCCCTAAAACATAAACAATTAGGGCACATTTCCATTTGTTTTCTTCCACCTCCACCTCTTCTTTGTTTAGCTGACCTACTGGTTGTCCGTCAATCATCACCGGTGGAATATACTCTAATGCCATACCATTAGAGGCAAATCGATTCTTCTGGAACAGATTTGCCCAGTTCCCTTTTGGTGCCTCAGTTGGAATCACCTCCACTGGTTTGCTTATAACGGTCACTGGTGCTGGAAGTGGCGTCGCCTTCTGCGTGTGGTTAATTTCACCGGTCACCTGTGTCATCGGAGTTATCGATGCTTCAACACAGCTTCGATTTTCCGTTACCCCATTAGGTTGTTGAGAAATCGAAGATTCCTCCCCCTCGCTTGACAAATCAACTGAATGGTCTGATACTCCTGTGAAAGGTTGATTTATGGTTCAGATGATTCTATCAATGGTGAAAATCGGGATTTTTCTAGGACGTCCCGTACCTCGTCCCCTCCCCCTCGCCATGGAAAAGAAGCTCGGCGTACGTTAACTAACGTGCGCCGAGAGAAAGCTGAGAAGATAGAGTTTTTATATAATTTGCTGATGACCTGCTGTTGTTTGCTAAAGGAGATAAACAATCTGTAATTACCATGTTCAAGTACTTCTCTCAATTCACTGAAGCTTCTGGGCTAAAAGCCAATCTGACCAAAAGTTCAGTTTACTTTGGAGGGGTAAATACTGAAGTCCAGCAACAAATAACTGACTATCTACGCTATGTATATGGAGAGTTACCTTTCAGATATTTAGGTATACCTTTATCTACAAAGAAGATGGCTGTGATCCAGTGGCAGCCATTGGTTGATAGAATTACTGCTAGGATTACATCTTGGACTGCCAGGAAACTATCGTATGCTCGAAGACTTCAATTGGTCCAATCAGTGGTCTTTGGTATTCAAGCTTATTGGGCTCAATTTTTCCTTATACCATCAAAAATCCTAAAGCTTATTGAGGCAATTTGTAGAAGCTTTATATGGTCTGGGGCAGTGGGTATCACTAAGAAAGCATACATTGCCTGGGACAAAATGTGCCTGCCAAAGTCAGCTGGTGGGCTGAATCTCACAAACCTCTTGCTGTGGAACAAAGCAGCCATTGCTAAACTATGCTGGGACTTGGCTCACAAGAAGGATACTTTGTGGGTTAGATGGATTCACAGTGTATATATAAAACAGCAGCAACTGGAGACCATGTCTATACCCAAACAAGCTAGTTGTATGGTTCGAAAGACTATTGCAGCAAATGGACTACTGCAGCAATATCAGAGTCTGCACAGACCAGTGTGCTCCATTAGACTATTATATCTGCTTCAGATTGGTGAACTCCCTAGAGTTACTTGGAAGAACTTAACTGCTCAAAACTATGCTAGGCCAAAGCTGTTTTTAATCTATGGTTGGTTCTTCATAATAGATTGCCAACTAAGGATAGGCTGCTACAGTGGAGTATGAATGCACATAGCATCTGTGTGCTGTGCCGGCAAGCTCCGGAGACCAGAGATCACCTCTTCCATAGCTGTCCCTTTGATATTCAGCTAAGGCATCAGACACTGTCTTGGATTAGGGAAACTCACCCCAATTTCCTAAATTGGGAACAGTTTGTTCAATGGATTATTGGTAATGCTAAAGGGAAATCGAGCCGGGCTCACATATTCAAAATGGTTGTAGCTTAACTCTTCTATGCCCTGTGGTTAGAAAGAAATGCGAGGATCTTTGAAAATGTCTTTTGTAGCAGTGATAAACTACTTAGGACCATTGCTTATACTTGTAATATTAGAGGTACCCCCAAGATTAGGTTACAGCTTCAGCAATATCTTCTGTAAATAGAGGGATAAGTATAGCGATAGTTGATATAGAATTTAGATATGATAGTCAGCTGTGTAATAGCTGCACTATGGCTTTGTACTAAAATCTCTTTGATGATTAATACAACTTTTAATTACCAAAAAAAAAACAATGACCAAATTGTAAATTTGTTAATGTGAGCTTAGAGACTCAAATCATTCTGATAGAAAACTTAGCATGAAAGATCGATCATTCACAGAGGATTTAACAATAATATGCATTTTCATTAAAACAAAAAGTAAAGGGAAAATAAATTTTTAAGTATACCATTTTACGATATAATGTATAGAATTAGAATGGAGTTCCAACATTACAACAACAACATCAACTACCCATTATAGTCTCAGAAAGTGGGGTCTGTGGAAGGTAATATGTAGACGGGCCGTACAGGTCAGAGAGGTTGTTTCCAATCGACCCTCTGCTCAGTGATGGAAGGAAAAACAAAAAGAAAAACGAAAGAGCATTAGTAACTTTAGCAGAAGTAGCGTAAATAATTATCTAAACATAAGAACCATAAATAAAATAGCATGTCATAATATCAGACATTAACTACCATAAATAACTACCATAAAAGAGACACAATCCAATACACAAATCATCTATGGATAGCTCTGACAAGTCTCACCCTACGAATGGAGTTCCAACATTGTTAGGGAGAATTCCACGTGTTAAAATATTTATGAAAACGGGACAATACATAATGACCCCTCAAACTAGTCCCTAATTTTCAATTACCAACTTAACGCTTGGATGGATCCTAGTATCCCTCCCCTCTCCCCATTGAACAACGAACACGTTATATTATTACCCCCTTTCACGCTATCTAGCATAGAGAGCATATGTCACTCTCTTAAAGAGCCTGAGGTGAAAATTTTCTTTTTACAAGTTTTTTATTAAGTATTTCTTTATATTTTATTTTTCCGTTCTTCCTTGTTCTTGTTTTTTCTTCTTCGCCATCTCCAAAATTGTCGTTCGTCACTGGTAGTATCCACTATCCATTGTCAATATCTGATTCTGATGCTATGGCCCCACATGACCTAACTTTTTCTATGAATCACAACTGACTCTATCTATGCATCAGCTTTGTCACCATGAGTGATTTTAGAATGGTTATGGGCACTGAAGAGAAAGCTAAGGGTGAAGAAGCTGAAAGGCAGATAGTGCTGGAAAGAGTTTGAGGGATGTTCGTAGAGAAGGTGGAAGAGTCAGGGAAGGAACGGCGCTTGGAGAGGATGGATCGCAGGAGTTGGGGGAAGTAATACTCGAGAAAAGATGGGGAGTTGTTCCGGAAAGGGGTGCTCCTACAAGGTTAGGTGATTAGATGATTTGGTCAAGCGCATCTCTAATCCTAAAAAGGATAAACGATCGCTAAAAATTTAATTTGATCTAAAATTTTGGAGTCGAATTTCACAGAAAAATAAAATTTAGCTACAACCTTTTATTATCACCAAGAATACTAGCTCAAGCAATTCCTAAATTATAAATATTAAAATTCTTATGTCTAAACTAATCTATATATACCTATACTATATTAAAAGTAGGAAGACCTTAAGTTAAAAGTTAAATTACAAAACTATCCTCGAAATTTATTGACGATTTTACCGTGCACCTTAATAAAAATACGTTCTACTCAATGTTTAAGGTACAACAACAACAACAACAATAACTACCCAGTATAGTCCCACAAAGTGGGGTCTAGGGAGGGTAATATGTAGACGAGCCTTACCCCTACCCGAAAGGGCAGAGAGGCTGTTTCCAATCGACCCCCGGCTCAGTGAAGGAAAGGAAAGACAAAAACAAGAGAGCATTAGTAATTCCAGCAGAAATAACATAAATAATTATCTAAACATAAGAAACATAAATAAAATAGTATGGAATAATATAATATAATTAACTACCATAAATAACTACCATAAGGGAGACGCAAGCCAAAACACAATACGTTCAAACAAAATAAACCAATACACAACCAACATCCAACATGACTCTTTCACTTGAGAATAAAGTGACATTACCAGACATCACACTTTCTTTGAAAGATGTGAGAGTTTCTCTCTAAAAAACCAAACACGCCTCATTCATACAAACTTTCTTCAACCTCTAAAATCTTTTCTGCTGATTACTATACTCTACAAAATTCATGAATAACTTCACAGAAACAATCAATTACGATTTAGCATGTAAAGAACCACCAGTCATAGGAGCTATGCAAATAGAGGATAAAACCCAAACTACTCCAACATCATCCTTTCTGGAAACTTAATTTCAAACAAACATCCACCACAAATTCCTTTTATACAACAGAGCATGGAGCTACAACTAGACTTGTCGGATGAAAGTCTCCACTGCAGTACAGACGACGACATATTTAAACCCATTACTACTGAGGATAAATATCGTTTATACACTCCTTGGAAGTGCTCCATCATAGTAAAAGTATTTGGTAGGAAAATACTATACCAAGTACTCCAAAATAAATACTTCACCAAGTACTCCAAAATAAATTGCTGGCTTTATGGAACCTATCTGAGGATATTCATCTTGTTAATCTAGGCTCTGGTTTCTTTCTCATTAAGTTTCAAAAGGAAGAAAACATGCTTATGGCATTACATGGAGGGCCATGGTTCATTTTGAATCACTTCCTATCCGTTAGACATTGGAAGCTAAAGTTCATAGCTTCAGCAACCCAACTCACATACTCAGCAATATGGGTTCGCTTACTAGAGCTTCCTAGATGAACAAATATTATACAAGGTGGGTTCAAAATTGAGACAGCTGCTAAAGGTAGATTCATGCACATCTTCTACAACAAGGGGCAAGTATGCAAGAATATGTATAGAGGTACCGTTGGAGAAACCGCTAAAGATGCATATTTTGTTGGATTTATGTATTTAATTAATAAATTAAATACTTAAAATAGGGTGAATGGAAAATGGAGGAAAATGAAAATTTTAAGTCAAATTTCAAGTTTACCTCCCTTGGCATATGGACATTGTCCCATATTGGAAGAGGAAGAGATTTTTATGGGTTCATAAGCAATTGCTCTTCTTCTAGCTCTTAAAGAGTTGAGAAGAAAGTAAGCCTCACGCCGTCGTCGTCGCTCGCTCGCTCGGCTCGGATTCGGCTTCGGCTTCGGATTTGGTCAAATGATTGATTGATTAACTTTTTGGACAAAATTTATTTGTTAGTAGTAAAATATTAATAGATATGTGTTATTAAATATTAGTTAACAATAGAATATTAATATTAATATTAAATCCATTTTTCTGTTTTTGTAACAGAAAATTAACTACTCTTTATTTTCCCTCTATATTGTTGAGTAAATAGCCATTTATGTAATGGCATTTATGTTGTGGCAGTTTTGCAGAAACGGCGATTCTGAAGAGTTTCACCTCTTCAGATTCCAACCCAAATTATGGCTATAAATACAACGTTATTCTACTCAGATTTTCATTACGAATTTCTGAGTTTTCTCTCCTTCTTCTGCATACTTTTAGCATACAAACAAAGAAAAAAGTAAGTGTGATTTGCTACTGATCTTTGTGTTCGCTGAAACATTAGCGTTTGGAGTACCACTACACCAGTGTTTAATTCGTTCTATCCTGGGAGGAAATAATCCATAACCTTACGTGCTAGAAGGGGATTAAATTCCTTAACGAGACACTGTGAATTCAGTGGGCTCGAATTGTTTATGATCATTTTATTTTATGTCATTTCTATTTATCATAATTTCTATTTATATTAATTTATATTTCCAGAATTATTTTAAAAATACAGTTTATTAACAAGCTTAAGGAATTTAAATTATGTTTCTGTATTTGTATTATTGTTTTCTGGAGAGTAAAACCTTTGTGGTTTTGTACTCTATTAAAATCTACGTGATTTTAACATTGGTGTCATTCTTTTACAGAAATGACTAATGAGAATGAGAACGAAGTTGTTCCAATGGTAAGAACGAATGCATCAACGAGCCGAACAGCGGTAGCATTGGCACTGACGGAGAAACCCGAAAATATTTTCGGGATTGATTTCAAGCGCTGATAGCAAGAGATGTTCTTCTACTTGACTACCTTAAGTTTTCAGAAGTTCATCAAGAAAGATGTTCCAGTGCTGGCCGATGATACTCGTGATAATGAAAGCTTGCTCGTGACTGAAGCGTGGAAGCATTCAGATTTCTTGTGCAAGAATCATATTCTTAGCAGGTTGGAGGATGCTTTGTATAATGTCTGCAGTGGCTTGGAGACGTCAAAAAAACTGTGGAATGTGCTTGAAAGGAAGTATAAAAGAGAAGATGCCGGGTTAAAAAAATTTGGGGCTGCAAAGTTTTTGGACTATAAAATGGTAGATAGCAAATCTGTTATTACTCAAGTCCAAGAACTGTAAGTGATTATTCACAATCTCCTTGCTGAAGGTATGAATCAAATTAATATTGATGTTGAAAGTAGTAATCTTAGTATTCTTACTAACGGAAGTTTCATTGAAGGTCTTGTCATCAATGAAGCATTCCAAGTAGGAGCAATAATTGAGAAGTTGCCTCCTTTGTGGAAGGACTTCAAACAATACTTGAAACAAAAACGCAAGAAGATGTCCCTTGAATATCTTATTGTTAGATTGAGAATTTACGAGGACAACAAAGCTACTAAAAAAAGAGGTCGTGGAAGTTCAACAATAATGGGAGCAAATATTATTAAAGAGAAGAAGAAGAGAACGAAAGCTTCTGGTCTGAAATGCAACCCACGTAAGAAGCGGTTCAGTGGAAACTGCTACAACTACGGAAAAACCGAACACATATCTACGAAGTGCCGTGCTCCAAAGAAACACAAGAAGAAGGGTCAAGCAAACATGGTAGAAAAGCATGATGATGTTGATTACTTATATGACATGCTTTCCAAATGCAACATTGTGGGCAATCCTAAAGAGTGGTGGATTGATTCTGGAGCCACTCGTCATGTTTGTGCTATCAAGGAATCTTTTGCTACTTATGCTCCTGTTGGACCCGATGAGACAATTTCCATGGGAAATGCTGCAAAGTCCAAGATTGAAGGATGTGGGAAGATATTTCTTAAAATGACTTCCGGCAAAGTGGTGACTTTGAACAATGTCCTTCATGTTCCCGAAATTGAGAAAAATTTAGTCTTTACTGGACTTCTTGTTTAAAATGGATTTAAGTGTATTTTTGTTTCCGATAAGGTTGTAATAAGTAAGAATAAAATATTTGCAGGAAAAGATTACCTCACTGAGGGCCTTTTCAAGATGAATGTAATGGTTTTAGAGAATAATAACAAAATTTCAGCTTCGTCTTACTTGCTTGAGTCAAATGAATTATGGCATATATGTTTGGGTCATGTTAATTATAAAACCTTAGGGAAAATGATTAATTTGGAAGTATTGCCAAAATTTGAATGTGCCAAATTAAAATGTCAAGTACGTGTGGAATCCAAGTATGTTAAACATCCTTATAAGTCAGTTGAAAGGAATTCAAATCCTTTAGACTTAATTCATACAGATATTTGTGATATGAAGTCAATACCGTCTCGTGGTGGAAAGAAGTATTTCATAAATTTTATTGATGATAGTACTAGATATTGCTATGTTTACTTACTTAATAGTAAAGATGAAGCAATAGACGCATTCAAGCAATACAAAAATGAAGTTGAAACGCAACTTAACAAGAAAATCAAAATGATAAGAAGTGATAGGGGTGGTGAATATGAATCTCCTTTTGAACAAATATGTTTAGAATATGGAATTATTCATCAAACAACAGCCCCTTACACGCCCCAATCCAATGGGATTGCGGAAAGAAAGAATCATTCACTAAAGGAGATGATGAACGCATTATTGATAAGTTCTGGTTTGCCATAGAACTTGTGGGGGGAAGACATTTTTACGGCTAGCCGAATACTAAATCGAGTACCCCATAGCAAAACACAATCAATTCCATATAAGAAATGGAAAGGAAGAAAGCTCAACTTGAATTATTTTAAAGTGTGGGGGTGCTTGGCAAAAGTGCAAGTTCCTAAACCCAAAAGGGTAAAAATAGGACCGAAAAATATTGATTGTGTTTTCATAGGATATGCAACTAATAGTAATGCATATCAATTTTTGGTTCATAAATCAGAAAATCCCGACATTCACAATAATACGCTTATAGAATCAGATTGTTCTGAATTCATTGAAAATATATATATCCGTATAAAAAGGAATGTGAGTCGGTTGGTGAAGGATCTAAACGACCTCGGGAAGAAACAAAAGAAAGTACAGTTAACCAGGATGATCCATGACGTAGTAAACGTCAAAGAATGTCTACTTCATTTGGAGAAGATTTTGTGACTTTCTTATTGGAAAATGAGCCTCAAACATTTAAACAAGCTATGTCTTCTTCGGAATCATTGTTATGGAAAGAGGCAGTCAATAGTGAAATTGAATCCATACTGAACAACCATACATGGCAATTGGTTGATCTTCCTCCTGGATATAAATCGTTGGGTTCTAAATGGATCTTTAATAGGAAAATGAAAGATGATGGAACTATTTACAAATATAAGGCAAGGCTTGTGGTCAAAGGGTATAGACAAAAAGAAGGTCTTGGCTATTTTGATACATACTCTCCAGTTACAAGAATTACGTCCATACGAAGGTTGGTAGTGTTAGTTGCAATTTATGGTCTTGAAATTCATCAAATGGATGTGAAGACGACCTTCTTAAATGGAGAGTTGGAGGAAGAAATTTACATGGAACAACCTGGAGGATTTTTGGTTCCAGGTAAAGAAAAGATGGTTTGTTAAGTCCCTTTTACGGACTAAAACAAGCACCCAAGCAATGGCATGCGAAATTTGACAAAAAAATATTGTCAAATGGGTTTAAGATATATGAATGTGATAAATGTGTGTACATTAAAAATTTTCTAAACCACATAGTCATTGTTTGCTTATATGTGGATGATATGCTCATAATGAGTAATGACATTGCCAATATAAATGCTACTAAGTGTAGGCTAACTAGAAAGTTTGATCTGAAAGATTTGGGAGTTGCTGATTTAATTCTGGGAATTAAGATCCATAAGACTTCCCATGGTATGGCATTGTCACAATCTCATTATATTAAGACAGTACTTGAAAAATTCAAGCCCCTGGGCTTTAAAGTTTCAAAGACTCCAATTGACATGAATCTTGCATTAGCAAAGAATAAAGGCCAAAGCATATCACAATTGGATTATGCTCGTGTGTTGGGATGTTTAATGTACATCATGAACTGTAAACGACCAGATATAGCGTGTGCTATAAGTAAATTGAGTCGATATACGAGCAATCCAGGTCAATCTCATTAGATGGCCATGAAACGCATTTTGGGGTATTTAGTACATACCCAGGACTTTGCTTTGCACTACAGTAAATATCCTGCAGTCATTGGAGGATACTGTGATGCAAATTGGATCACCGGATCAACTGATTCTAAGTCCACAGGTGGATATGAGTTCACTATTAGTGGAGGAGCAGTATCCCGGAAGTCGTCGAAACAAACTTATATTGCCCGCTCTACAATAGAAGCTGAGTTCAGAGCCTTGGATAAAGCTGGTGAAGAAGCTGAATGGCTCCGGAATTTCTTCGAAGATATTACATTTTTTCCCAAACCGTTGCCACCAATATGCATACATTGTGATAGTCAAGCGGCAGTTGGAAGGGCTAGGAGCGTTATGTATAACGGTAAATCTCGTCATATACGACGAAGACATAAAACCGTTAGACAATTACTCTCTAGATAAATTATCACGACTGACTATGTAAAGTCAAGTGATAATGTGTCGGATCCACTTACAAAAAGCCTAACTAGAGAGGTAGTTGAGAAGTCATCAGGGAGATGGGATTGTGGCCGAGAACAACTCATAGTGCGGTAACTCTACCTAGAAGACTGGAGATCCCAAGATCTAGCTTCAAGGAGATCAAACAAAGTCATTTATGATGGTTCAAAATTGTCAACTAAACTTTTGGTCCATTCTCGTGATAAGACAATGTTCAGTACAAAGGATAAAGCATTAAGTCTTTTTATTGATTTCTAAGTTTGATACGGGGTATATCAAATAGTGTATATACGAGATGACACGTTTAGGAATCACCTATGTAAGTGTGAAGTGATAGCCACTTCAAGGAGAATTTGGTATGGCCAGTTTTCTACACACTTATGAAACCTGGCGGTGTTCCTGGCTGAAACGAACACAACAATGAGAACCAGAGACGGTTAAGGGTTGGTTGTATGACTTGTGGTTGTCTTGGTATACACCAAAGTTTGACGGTTCAAAGATATCAAATCTACCAATTGATCGAGTATATCAAACATAAGTTCACTACGGAAAGTTTAAAGGAAAACCTACTTATCCAGATGCAATTAATCCTTGCTTGTGAATCACATATTTTTTCATGCATACTTCCGTGATACAGCCATTTCCCATTCATGTGAGCGATTATTGGTTTTATGTATTTAATAAATAAATAAAATACTTAAAATATGGTGAATGGGAAATGGAGGGAAATGAAATTTTTAAGTAAAATTTCAAGTTTCCCTCCCTTGGCATATGAACATTGTCCTATATTGGAAGAGGAAGAGATTTTTTATGGGTTTATAAGCAATTTCTCTTCTTCTAGCTCTCAAAGAGTTGAAAAGAATGCAAGCATCGCGCCGTCGTCGTTGTCGCTCGCTCGGCTCTGCTCGTCTTCAGCTTCGGATTCGGATTTTGATTTTGATTTGGATTTGGTCAAATGATCGATGGATTGATTGATTAACTTTTTGGACCAAATTTATTTGTTAATAGTAAAATAATAAGAAAAATATATTATTAAATATTTGTTAATAGCATAATATTAATATTAAATCCAATCTGTTTTTTTGGTAACAGAATATTAACTACCCATCAATTTTTCCTCTTTATTTTCCCCTCTTTATTTTTGAGTAAATAGCCATTTATGTAATGGCATTTATGCTGTGGCAGTTTTGCAGAAATAGCCATTCTGAAGAGTTTCACCTCTTCAGATTCCAGCCCAAATTTTGGCTATAAATACAACACTATTCTGCTCAGAATTTCACTATGAATTTCTGAGTTTTCTCTCCTTCTTCTGCATACTTTTGGCATAGAAACAAAGCAAAAAGCAAGTGTGATCTGCTACTGATCTTTGTGTTCATTGAAACATTAGCGTTTGGAGTACCACTACACTTGTGTGTAATTCGTTCTATCATGGGAGGAAATAGTCCATAACCTTGGGTGATAGAAGAGGATTAAATTCCTTAAAGAGGCACTGTGAATTCAGTGAGCTCGAATTGTTTATGATCAATTTTTTTATGTGATTTCTATTTATCATAATTTCTATTTATATTAATTTATATTTCCAGAAATATTTTACAAATACAGCTTACTAACAAGCTTAAAAAATTTAAATTATATTTTTGTAGTTGTATTATTATTTTCTGGAGAGTAAAACCTTTTTGGTTTTGTACTCTATTAACTATTGAGAATGAGAACCAAGATGTTCCAATGGTGACAACGAATGCATCAACGAGCCGAACACCGGTGGCATTGGCACTGGCGGAGAAACCCGAAAAATTTTCACGGATTGAGTTCTAGCACTGCCAGCAAAGATGTTCTTCTATTTGACTACCTTACGTCTTCAGAAGTTCATCAAGGAAGATGTTCCTGTGCTGGCCGATGATACTATTGATAATGAACGCTTGCTCGTTACTGAGGCGTGGAAGCATTCAGGTTTCTTGTGCAAGAATTATATTCTAAGGGGGTTGGAGGATGCTTTGTCTAATACCTACAGTGGCGTGGAAATGTCAAAAGAACTGTGGACTGCGCTTGAAAGGAAGAATAAAACTGAAGATGCCGGATTAAAAAAATTCGTGGCTGTAATGTTTTTGGACTATAAAATGGAAGATAGCAAATCCGTTATTACTCAAGTCCAAGAACTGCAAGTGATTATTCATGATCTCATTGCTGAAGGTAGGAATCAAATTAAAATTGTTGTTAAAAGTAGTAATCTTAGTATTCTTACTAACAGAAATTTTATTGAAGGTCTTGTCATCAGTGAAGCATTTCAAGTAGCAGCAATAATTGGGAAGTTGCCTTCTTTGTGGAAGGACTTCAAAAACTACTTGAAACACAAACGCAAGGAGATGTCCCTTGAATATCTTATTGTTAGATTGAGAATTTAAGAGGACAACAAAGCTACTGAAAAAAGAGGTCGTGGAAGTTCAACAATAATGGGAGAAAATATTGTTGAAGAGAACAAGAAGAGAAAGAAAGCTTCTGGTCCAAAATACAACCCAAGTAAGAAGCGGTTCAGTGGAAATTGCCTCCACTGCGGAAATTTCGGAAACAAATCTACGGAGTGCCATGATCCGAAGAAAGACAAGAAGAAGGGACAAGCAAACATGGTGGTAAAGCATGATGATGTTGATGACTTATGTGCATGCTTTCCGGATGCAACTTGGTGGGCAATCCTCAAGAGCGGTGGATTGATTTTGGAGCCACTCGCCATGTTTGCGCTATCAAGGAAGCTTTTGCTACTTATGCTACTGTTGGACCCGATGAGACAATTTCCATGGGAAATGCTGCAAAGGCCAAGATTGAAGGATGGGAAGATATTTCTCAAAATGACTTCCGGCAAAGTGGTGACTTTGAACAATATCCTTCATGTTCCCGAAATTAGGAAATATTTAGTCTCTACTGGACTTCTTGTTAAGAATGGATTTAAGTGTAATTTTGTTTCGAATAAGGTTGTAATAAGTAAGAATGAAATGTTTGTAGGAAAAGGTTACCTCACTGAGGGCCTTTTCAAGCTGAATGTAATGGTCGTGGAGAATAAATAATAAAATTTCAGCTTCGTCTTACTTGCTTGAGTCAAATGAATTATGGCATATACGTTTGGATCATGTTAATTATAAAACCTTACAAAAAATTATTAATTTGGAAGTATTTCCTAAATTTGAATGTGACAAATCAAAATGTCAAGTATGTGTGGAATCGAAGTATGTTAAACATCCTTATAAGTCAGTTGAAATGAATTCAAATTCTTTGACTTAATTCACACACATATTTTTGATATGAAGTCAATACCATCTCGCGGTGGAAAGAAGTATTTCATAACTTTTATTGACAATAGTACTAGATATTGCTATGTTTACTTACTTAATAGTAAAGATGAAGCAATAGACGCATTCAAGCAATACAAAAATAAGGTTGAAACACAACTTAACAATAAAATCAAAATGATAAGAAGCGATAGGTGTGGTGAATATGAATCTCCTTTTGAACAAATATGTTTAGAATATGGAATTATTCACAAACAACAGCCCCTTACACGCCCCAATCCAATGGGATTGCGGAAAGAAAGAATCGTTCATCAAAGGAGATGATGAACGCATTATTGATAAGTTCTGGTTTTCCACAGAACTTGTGGGGGGAAGCCGTTCTTACGGCTAGCCGAATACTAAATCGAGCACCCCATAGCAAAACACAATCAATTCCATATGAGAAATGGGAAGGAAGGAAACCCAACTTGAATTATTTTAAAGTGTGGGGGTGTTTGGAAAAAGTGCAAGTTTCTAAACCCAAAAGGGTAAAAATAGGACCGAAAATTGTTGATTGTGTTTTCATAGGATATGAAACTAATATTAAACCATATCGATTAATGGTTCATAAATCAGAAAATCCCGACATTAAGAATAATGCGGTTATAGAATCAGATAGTTTTGAACTCTTTGAAAATATAGATGAGTATCAAAAGGAATGTGAGTCGATTGGTGAAGGATCTAAATGACCTCGGGAAGAAACAAAAGAAAGTACACTTAACTAGGATGATCCAAGACGTAGTAAACGTCAAAAAACGTCTACTTCATTTGGAGCAGATTTTGTGACTTTCTTATTGGAAAATGAGCCTCAAACATTTAAACAAGCTATGTCTTCTTCGGAATCATTGTTATGGAAAGGGGCAGTCAATAGTGAAATTGAATCCATACTGAACAACCATACATGGCAATTGGTTGATCTTCCTCCTGGATATAAATCGTTGGGTTCTAAATGGATCTTTAATAGGAAAATGAAAGATGATGGAACTATTTACAAATATAAGGCAAGGCTTGTGGTCAAAGGGTATAGACAAAAAGAAGGTCTTGACTATTTTGATACATACTCTCCAGTTACAAAAATTACATCCATACGAATGTTGGTAGCGTTAGATGCAGTTTATGGACTTGAAATTAATCAAATGGATGTGAAGACGACCTTCTTAAATGGAGAGTTGGAGGAAGAAATTTACATGGAATAACCTGAAGTATTTGTGGTTCCAGGTAAAGAAAAGAAGGTTTGTTAAGTCCTTTTACGGACTAAAACAAGCACCTAAACAATGACATGCGAAATTTGACCAAACAATATTGTCAAATGGGTTTAAGTTAAATGAATGTGTTAAATGTGTGTACATTAAAAATGTTCCAAATCACATAGTCATTGTTTGTTTATATGTGGATGATATGTTCATAATGTGTAATGACATTGCCTACATAAATGCTACTAAGCGTATACTAACTAGCAAGCTTGATATGAAAGACTTGGAGTTGCTGATTTAATTCTAGGAATTAAGATCCATAAGACTTCTCAAGGTTTGGCGTTGTCACAATCTCATTATATTAAGATAGTACTTGAAAAATTCAAGCACTTGGCTTTAAAGTTGCAAAGATTCCAATTGACATGAATCTTGCATTAGCAAAGAATAAAGGCCAAAGCATATCAAAATTGGATTATGCTCGTGTGTTGGGATGCTTAATGTACATCATAAATTGTACACGACCAGATATAGAGTGTGCTATAAGTAAATTGAGTCAATATACGAGCAATCCAGGTCAATCCCATTGGATGGCCATGAAACGTGTTTTGGGGTATTTTTTACATACCCAGGACTTTGCTTTGCACTACAGTAAATATCCTGCAGTCATTGAGGGATACTGATGCAAATTGGATCATCAGGTCAACTGATTCTAAGTCCACATGTGAATATATGTTCACTATTGGTGGAGGAACAGTATCTTGGAAGTCGTCCAAACAAACTTGTATTGTCGGCTCTACAATGGAAGCTGATTTCATAGCCTTGAATAAAGTCGGTGAAGAAGCAAAATGGCTCCGGAATTTCTAGGAAGATATTCCATTTTGGCCTAAGCCGTTGGCACCAATATGCATACATTGTGATAGTCAAGCGACAATTGGAAGGGCTGGGAGCGTTATGTATAACGGTAAATCTTGTCATATACGACGAAGACATAAAATCGTTAGACAAATACTCTCTAGAGGAATTATCACGATTGACTATATAAAGTCAAGTGATAATGTGTCGGATCCACTTACAAAATGCCTAACTAGAGAGGTAATTGAGAAGTCATCAAATGGAATGGGACTGTGGCCGAGAACAAGTCATAGTGGCGGTAACTCTACCTAGAAGACTGGAGATCTTAAGATCTTGGTTCAGGGAGATCAAACAAAGTCATTTATGATGGTTCAACATTCTCATCTAAACTTTTGGTCCATTCTCGTGATGAGAAAATGTTCAGTACAAAGGATAAAGCATTAAGGCTTTTTAATGATTTCTAAGTTTGATACGGGGCATATCAAATAGTGTATGTACAGGATGATACATTTAGGAATCGCCTATGTAAGTGTGAAGTGTTAGCCGCTTCAAGGAGAATTGTGTAAGGCCAATTCTCTACGCACTTATGAAACCAGGCGGTGTTCATGGTTAAAACAAACGCAACAATGAGAACCAAAAATGGTTAAGGGTTGGTTGTGTGACTTGTGGTTGTCTAGGTATACACCAAAGTTCGACGGTTCAAAGATATCAAATCTACCGATTGATCGAGTATATCCGACATAAGTTCACTACGGAAAGTTCAAAGGGAAACCTACTTATCCAGATGCAATTAATCATTGCTTGCGAATCACACAGTTTTTCATGCATACTTTCGCGATATAGCCATTCCCCATTCATGTGGGGGATTGTTGGGTTTATGTATTTAATTAATAAATCAAATACTTATAATAGGGTGAATGGGAAATGGAGGAAAATGAAATTTTTGAGTAATATTTCAAGTTTCTTTCTCTTGGCATATGGACATTGTCCCATATTGGAAGAGGAAGAGATTTTTATGGGTTTATAAGCAATTGATCTTCTTCTAACTCTTAAAAAGTTGAAAAGAAAGTAAGCCTCGCGCCTTCGTCGTAGTCGCTCGCTCGGCTCGGCTTCGGCTTCGGCTTCAGATTCGGATTTGGATTTGGATTTGGATTTGGATTTGGATTTGGATTTGATCGATTGATTGATTAACTTTTTGGACAAAATTTATTTGTTTATAGTAAAATATTAACAAAAATGTGTTATTAAATATTTGTTAATAACAGAATATTAATATTAAATATTAATAATAAATCCACTCTGTTTTTTCTATTTTTGTAACAGAAAATTAACTACCCATCCATCTTTATTGTTGAGTAAATAGCCATTAATGTGATGACATTTATGTTGTGGCAGTTTTGCAGAAACAACAATTCTAAAGAGTTTCATCTCTTCAGATTTCAGCCCAAATTTTAGCTATAAATACAACACTATTCTGCTCAGAATTTCACTACGAATTTATGAGTTTTCTCTCCTTCTTCTGCATACTTTTAGCATACAAACAAAGCAAAAAGTAAGTGTGATTTTCTACTGCCTTGGGTGCCAGAAGGGGATTAAATTCCTTAAGGAGACACTATAAATTCAGTGGGGTCGAATTGTTTATGATCATTTTGTTTTATGTCATTTCTGTTTATCATAAATTCTGTTTATATTAATTTATATTTTCAGAATTGTTTTATAAATAGAGTTTACTAACATATTAATACAGGCCACTATAGACAGCTTGTTATTGAAGGACTGAACATATTGTGCATAAGATGTGGTCGCTTTGGACATACGACTATAAGCTGTTTTTTTACAGCACATATAACAAAGAATAATCCAAACCTAAACACAGCTACTCATCCATAGAAGGATATAGACCAACAAACGGAGTGGAAAACAGTTAGTTTCCCAAAAAAAATCGATGCAGCACAACAGCAGTGGTCGAAACTCCGCCAACTTTAGGGCGACGCTGGAACGGTGGAGCAAGGGTAATACTGGGAAGCAGGCACGCCGACTCTCAAACCTAGGCCTCCTATAGCCCACCAACAATCAAGAGATAAAGCTGGACCAAACGTATTCAATAACAAATTTCACAGGCTACAGGACTTAGACAACATGGACCTAGACAATATTAAATTGAAAGGCTCAAGTAAGGAATACATGGATAAAAAATCACCTCATACATTTAACCAGCCCAATAGAAACACCCCCTCCCCATTAAAGTCCAAAGATAATCAGATAATCCCAAAACAAATAATATCTCCAACACCAAGTACCAATACTTACCTCCCCCCCCCCCCCCAGAACTCTATTAGACTCTCATGATCAACTCTGCCAAAGTACACTAATACGTTAACTCAACTACCTAAACCCAATGATAAGCTAACCAAAACACTTCATACTACCTATAACCAGCCATTAGAGGACAAGTCATCTCCAGTGCATGGCAAAGAGGACTCACCTGCAATCCACGTCAGTAGCAGCAATAGTATATTGCATGCTACAATAGCGTATAACTCTAGCCAACCCTAGCTCCAACAAAAAACAACTAATGACTTTTCATGTGACAACCTTAAGGGACTTCAATGCATACAAACTTGATCCCTGCTCAGTTGCATAAACCCCCTTTAGTTCTCTCCATTGTAGAACAGCAACCCTCTGCTCTTGATCTTACTGAAGTTGCACCTTCTACTGCAAAAATAAACAAAGATGCAGAGACCAACATTCCCACAAAACACCAACCCCGTTGTGCTGAGGAATTGGAACAACAACCAATTCTATTATCTCCCTCGCCCGCGTATGCAGGGACCTCATCTTCCACATATCAACACCCAACTGATATACACATCTCAGGCAAAAACAATGGATCTTCCTCTAGATTCTTGACTATAGATGGGATTACAGGGGTTTACTTTTGTGTTTACAATGGAATTGAGCAATCAGAAGATTGTCCTTCTTGTGCAGAACCCATCACATCTAGCAGAGATAGTCACGCAGGGAATAAGACTAGGGATGGAGAGGTATGCTCAACATCAATGGTACCCCTCCTACTGATCATTAGACTTCAAGTTCGAACCACCAGCAATGGAATTATCCCATGTACTCACAGATGCCAGCAGCCACGACAAACCTATTGCCCCTTTATCCACCACATCATATGGGGCAGATTTATGTACCATGGTTCCAGCATCTCGACTCTTTCAATCCTCTTTCCCCATATGCCAGCCCAATGAGTCCTCTCGAGACACGGTCTACCCCAGGTAGTCCACGCAGTCCCCACCACCTCCACCTCAATCTCCCAACGAACTAGATGTGCAAACAAGGGAGGAGTTAGCAGAAATAATAGCGGAAATACGGGAGACAAGGACAGAGTTCTTATGGTTAAAAGAGATACATCTTTACAATCTAAAGGAACAATTTGCAAAAATATTCATCCTAAAGTGTCCGCCAGAGATGATCTCATGTAGCATGAACTTCCGTGTCACAACGAATCGAGAGAAAGGGAAGTACTTGATGGTCATAATTCCAAATCTTCGTCAGCTCCCACCACTGATGGACTCTCAGGACCATATGTCATCAACATTTGTCAACCTGTTGATGCCTACTCCAACAGTAGCACAACCAACGCCTAATATTATAAGTATAATAGTTTGGAATTGTAGGGGCTCCCATAATTCGGAGTTCAGGAGGCAGTTTCGATCCCTACTTGACAATTACCGGTAGCCCTATAAATACTTCTTGAAACGCACATGCAGGACCATGAAGGACTTAGACAGGATTTTGGGTTCACTAACATGGCGTAAGTGTCTGCAAATGGACTTGAAGGGGTAGTAGTATTATGGAATGAAGCTGTGATTGGTGTTGAGGAGCTGATGGTAACTGAGCAAGAAATTCATTGCGTCGTTCAGGTAGGTCTCACTAACCCTAAATGGATATTATCTGCTATATATGCTAAGAGTTTATGCCATGCACGAAATGAACTTTGGGAGAGTCTTATGGATTTGCATGATAATTTTAAGTACCCTTGACTAATTAGAGGAGACTTTAATGATATATTATATGCTAATGAAAAATTTGGGGGGCTTCCTCTTAATATTAGTAGGATAGAAAGATTTTCTAATTGCATTAACTATTGCAATTTAATAAATTTAGGCTTTAAAGGCAGTAGATTTACTTGGACTAATAAAAGGAAATAGGGGCATACAATACTAGAAAGACTAGATAGATTTTTGGCTAATTATGAATTGCTCAATATGTACCCTGAGTTTACAGAGCCGAGGGTCGATTGGAGACAGTTTCTCTGCCCTTTCGGGTCGGGGTAAGGCCCGTCTACATATTACCCTCCCCAGACCCCACTTTGTGGGACTATACTGGGTAGTTGTTGTTGTTGTTGTTGTTGTTGTTGTTGTACCCTGAGTTTACAGTGCAACATTTACCTTGTACTTATTCTTATCACTGTCCGTTATTACTTAACTTAGACAATACAAAACAGTCACCTAGAAATATTTTCGAATTTGAAACTATTTTGGGTATCACACCCACAATTTTATCAATTAGTTCAAATTGGTTGGCATGATACGCCACCACTTTTAGAGACTATTACAAATTTTCAGAAAGTCTTCATAGATTGGAGTCATAATACTTTTGGAAACATTGATAGTCGTAAGAGGAAAATACTAGCTAGACTTGCTGAAATTCAGTCTTCCATACACTACCCCACTAGCTATTTCCTTAAAAAAATTAGAAGTGCAATTAAATAATGAATTTAGTAATATACTTAGATTAGAGGAGGACTTTTGGAAGCTTAATTCAAGAGTGACTTGTCTTAATGAAGGAGATAATACGTAATTCTTCCATATGTCTACATTGCAAAGACATAGGAGAAATAGAAGAACCTCTCTTAAAGATTCAGTTGTGAATTGGTTTTATGACCACCAAGCTATTCAGGATTACATAGTCACGTATTACAAAAAGCTTTTTAAAACTGACCACAATCAGTCTACTAATATTACTTTTAACTTTAATTTTAGTCTAGTTAGTAAAATGAATAATCAAATTGTACAAACACCTCTTGAGGATATTGAAATTGATCGTTCCATATTTAGCATTGGTCCTTACAAAGCACCGGGCCCATATGGATTTCATCCTTTCTTTTATCAAAAGTTCTGGCCTGATGTCCGTAGTAAGGTTAGGCAATTTTGCCACGATATTTTTGAATCAAATGTTATACCACCTTTACTCAATCAGAATTGCATATGCCTTGTTCCAAAAGTAAAGCATGCTCAATCAACTCACCAGCTTAGGCCTATTAGTCTGTGCAACACTACTTATAAACTAATTACAAAAATCATTGCCAATCGTCTTAAACCGATTATTTCATTGATAATAGGGCCAATACAAACTAGGTTTCAACAAGAAAAATGTGCTGCTGATAATGCAATAATAGTCCAGAAAGTAATTAATCAGTTAGCCAAAATTAAAGGAAATAATAGTTATATGTTACTCAAATTAGACATGGAAAAAGCATTTAATTGGTTGGAATGGTCGTTTATTAGGAAAACAATCCAATATTTCAATATTCCACCAATAATACTAAATTTATCATGTCCTGTGCCACTACAACGTCCATTGCAATTCTTATTAATGGATCACATACATAATTTTTTTGCCATCGAGGGGCATTAGATAGGGTGATTCTTTATCACCATACTTATTTATAATGTGTATGGAGATATTCTCACGGAGTATTACGTTGTCTGTAGACTATCTTCAATGGCAACCACTTATGGTAGCAAAAAAGGGTCCACAACTATCACATTTATTCTTCGCTGATGATAAAATACTTTTCTCAAGAATTTCTAATAAAAATTTTAATGCCATTATAGATGTGATTAATCATTTTAGCAAGCATTTGGGCCAAAGAATAAGTTTTGAGAAATCAAAATTATTCTTTTCAAAGAATAGCAAGAATAGTGACAAGATGTTAGAAATAGACCGTTTTCATATCAAGAAAGAAATAAATTTTGCACGTTATTTAGGTTTTTCAATGTTTCACACACGTCAAAAAAAGGCGGACTTTCAATTTCTGTTAGATAACTTTAAAGTTAAATTAGCACGATGGAAAACTAAGCTTCTTACAATGGTAAGACGATCTACACTTATAAAATCTACTCTTAATAACTTTCCAAATCATATTATACAATAATATTCACATTCCAGTGTTAATTATAAAAAAGATGGAACGATATCAACGAATTGTTTTATGGGGAACTGTGACGACAAGAAAAAAGATTCATCTTGCTAAATGGAAAACAATAACCCAACCAATTGAAAGGGGAGGTTTAGGCATTCAGAGACTTCAGCAAAAGAATATTGTTTTGCTAGGTAGTTTAACATGGAGGGCATTTCATTCGAATGAAAGTCTTTGGGAAAGGTTTTAATTAATAAATATGTTCCTTTAAGTTCCTCCATAATATCTCCAATATTTGGCGTAACATAGTAAAGGGTTGAAAATCTTTCCAACTAGGATTACAGTAGCAAGTTGGTACAGTAGAACATATGAAGTTCTGGGACGATACGTGGTTAAAGCCTGGCCTTACTGTTCGTTCGTTCGTTCGTTATTAAGTGGCCCTTTACCATGTTCTCATCTTAATAATAATATAAGTTCAATTTACAACGGTATTAGTTGGAACAGGAACGATCTCCCTTTTCAATTCCCGAAGAAATTAAAAACTATAATTGAGACCAATATTTACGGTAAACTCAATATATAAAGCTATTTGCAATCAAATTAGTAATGAATATAGTACTAATGCCCAATTTAAATAGATATGGGACCTACCAATACATCCTAAAATCAAATATTTTCTTTGGTTACTTAACCACAACAGGATACCAACCTTGCAATACCTACATCATCTTCACATCACTAATAATGCAGATTGTTTTTACTGTCACAACGGAGAAGAATTCCTAAATCATTTGTTTCTTACATGTACGAATGCTAAATTTTTCTGGAATATGCTGGGCATGGGGAGTTATATAAATAGTCTTTTAGTTATACCGTGTTGAAAATAAAATTAAAATAAACTTGATTTTGTAATAGTTATTTGGGCTTAAGAAATTATGAAAAATAAAGAGCCCAATTCCGGAACATTCTAGGCAACTCTAGATTCCGGAACGTTCTAGAGAACTCTAGTCCATTTGAGCTTGGAAATACTCTAGAATTCTCCATAGAATTCTAGCACATGTACCTAGCTAGAAAGTAGTAGAACTCTCTAGACTCTCTAGAATTCTCCATAGAATTCTAGCACATGTACAAAGCTAGGAAGTGGTAGAACTCTCTAGACACTGAAGAGCTTGGCAAGCCTCCCCTATAAATATGGGATGACATTTGGCATTTGTATAACACACAACACACAACATATCAAGCCAAAAGAATCAAAAACAAGTTTGAGTAATAAAAGTTTCTCTTCTCCAAAATCTTTCTACTCTTCCAAAATTCCCTTAGCCTAAAAGCCTCCCTCCAAATATTAATAGCAACCTCTTCCAACAAAGTGGTATCAGAGCCAGGTTGATTCTAACCAAAAATTTCTAAATCATGGCAAATGGTGTTGCATCCTTCCAAGTTCCTATGCTCAACAAGAGCAACTATGATAATTGGAGTATCAAGATGAATGCTCTCCTAGGTGCACATGATGTTTGGGATATTGTAGAGAAAGGCTACAATGAGCCCCAAGATGAATCTACATTATCCCAAACTCAAAAGGATGGTTTGAAGGATTCAAGAAAGAGAGACAAGAAAGCTCTCTTCCTCATCTACCAAGCATTGGATGATGATGGGTTCGAGAAGATCTCAAGTGCAACCACTGCTAAGGAAGCGTGGGAGAAACTCCAAACGTCTTGCAAAGGTGCCGAGCAAGTAAAGAAGGTACGTCTCCAAACTTTAAGAGGAGAATTTGAGTCTTTACATATGAAAGAAGGGGAGTCCATTTTCGACTATTTTTCAAGAGTTTTGGTGGTTTCAAATCAAATGAAAAGAAATGGTGAAAAATTGGAAGATGTTAGAATTATTGAGAAGATACTCCGGTCATTAACTTCCAAATTCGAGCATATTGTCATAACAATTGAAGAAACTAAAAATTTGGAGGAGATGTCGATTGATCAATTAATGGGATCCTTACAAGCATATGAAGAAAAGCATAAGAAAAAACAAGATATAGTGGAGCAATTATTCAAGATGCAAATAAAAGATAAGGAAGAAAATATCGGAAATGGACGAGGTCAATATGGAAGAGGTTGTGGTCGTGGACGAGGTCGAGGCCATGGACGTGGACGAGGAGGTTTCAACAACGATGAAGAAAGAAGAGAATACCCAAGTCGTGGGAGAGGCAACCAAGGTGCAAGGTACGATAAATCTCAAATCAAATGTTATTCTTGTCAAAAATATGGACATTATGCTTCACAAGGTAGAGGGTCTCAAACCAAAGTCGACGAGACCGCCAACCTTGTGGAGGATAAGGGCCAAAAAGACCTGACCCTACTTCTAGCATTCAAAGGAGAAGAAGGGAGACAAGACAACACTTGGTACCTTGACACCGGGGCGAGCAACCATATGTATGGAAAGAGGAGCATGTTCGTGGAGCTCGATGAATCGGTGAGTGGTAATGTTTCTTTTGGTGATGAATCCAAAATACCAGTGAAAGGCAAAGGTAACATTCTAATCCGCTTGAAGAATGAAAATCACCAATTTATCTCAAATGTCTACTATGTGCCAATATGAAAAATAATATATTGAGTTTGGGGCAACTCTTAGAGAAGGGTTATGACATTCACATGAAAGATCATAGTCTTTCCATAAAAGATAATAAAAATAATTTAATCACTAAGGTGCCTATGTCCAAAAATAGAATGTTCTTGTTGAACATTCAAAATGATGTTGTAAAGTGTCTTAAAGCTTGCTACAAAGATGTATCTTGGCTTTGGCATCTACGATTTGGGCACTTGAATTTTGGAGGCTTGGAGCTACTATCCAAAAAGGACATGGTGCGAGGACTACCATCCATTAGACACCCCGATCAATTATGCGAAGGATGCCTACTCGGAAAGCAATTTCGGAAGATTTTTCCAAAGGAGTCAAGCTTGAGAGCCCAAAAGCCATTGGAGCTCATACATACCGACATATGTGGTCCGATCAAGCCAAGCTCCCTCCGTAAAAGCAACTATTTCCTTCTATTTATTGATGATTTTTCTAGAAAGACATGGGTGTATTTCTTGAAGCAAAAATCGGAGGCATTTGAAGTATTCAAGAAATTCAAAGCGGCAGTTGCAAAAGAAAGTGGACTACACATAAAGGCCATGAGATCCGATCGTGGAGGCGAGTTCACTTCTAGAGAGTTCCAGAATTTTTGCGAGGAGCATGGAATAAGGCGTCCACTAACGGTACCAATGTCCCCCCAACAAAATGGAGTGGCGGAAAAAAAGAACCGGACAATTCTAGACATGGCGCGGAGTATGCTAAAGAGCAAGAAGCTACCAAAGGAATTCTGGGCCGAAGCAGTAGCGTGTGCAGTCTACCTACTCAACCGATCACCAACAAGGAACGTGTGGGGAAAGACACCACAAGAAGCTTGGAGTGGAAGGAAGCCAGGAATCTCCCATCTAAGAGTCTTTGGAAGCAAAGCATACGCACATGTACCTGACGAGACACGGAGCAAGCTCGATGACAAAAGTAAGGCGTTCATCTTTATCGGGTATGATTCCAACTCCAAAGGCTACAAATTATATAATCCAGATACTAACAAGCTTGTGATAAGTCGGGACGTGGAGTTTGATGAAGAAGGAGAATGGAATTTTGGTTCTCTCGAGGACTTTAGTTCCATTATTCCAACCGAAGAAGAAGAACAAAGATCTACAGCAGAGGATGCCCATCGAGAGCTAACTACTCCACCTACCTCGCCAACAGCAGTTCAAGATGACTCGCCACCATCGTTTCTGAATGAAAGGAGCGAGGAACGCACAAGGAGTTTGGAAGACATTTATGAAGACACTGAAAGGTTAGAGGACCTAACTCTTCTTTGTCTATTTGCTGATTGTGAACCAGTTACTTTTGAAGAAGCCGTACAAAGTAAGAAATGGCGAGATGCAATGGATGAGGAGATCCAGTCCATCGAAAAGAACGACACCTGGGAGCTGACTTCACTTCCAAAAGGGAAAAAGGTTATCAACGTCAAGTGGGTGTACAAGGCAAAGAAAAACTGTAAGGGAGAAATCGAAAGATACAAGGCGAGGCTTGTTGCAAAAGGATACAGTCAAAGAGCCGGAATCGACTATGACGAGGTATTTGCCCCTGTAGCCCGTTTAGAAACTGTAAGACTAATCATTTCTATGGCAGCTCAAAATAAATGGAAGATACACCAAATGGATGTAAAGTCGGCGTTCTTGAATGGAGTCCTTGAGGAAGAAGTTTACATCCGACAACCTATAGGCTATGAGGTGAAGACGCAGGAAGACAAAGTCTTAAGATTGAAGAAGGCGTTATATGGACTAAAGCAAGCACCAAGGGCGTGGAACAGTAGGATCGACAAGTACTTGTAAGAAAATGACTTCGCCAAATGCCCACATGAGCATGCGCTCTATGCCAAGATGAAAGATGGAGATATCTTGATCGTTTGCTTGTACGTGGATGATTTAATCTTTGCAGGAAATAACCAAAGGATGATCGATGAGTTCAAACAAGCGATGGCTAAAGAGTTCGAGATGACCGACATTGGGCTTATGGCGTACTATCTTGGCATTGAAGTCAAACAACTTGAGGATGGAATTTTCATCTCACAGGAGGGCTATGCGAAGGAGATCCTAAAGAAGTTCAAGATGGATGATTGCAACCCAGTCAACACACCGGTGGAGTGCGGGATCAAGTTGTCGAAGCATGATAAAGCTGAGAAAGTGGACACGACGATGTTCAAGAGCTTAGTTGGGAGCTTACGATATTTGACTTGCACGAGACCCGACATTCTCTACGCCACCGGCCTCATAAGTCGCTACATGGAGAATCCAACTACTACACACTTGAAGGCTGCAAGAAGAATTCCCCGCTACCTCAAAGGTACTATCAACTTTGGCTTGTTCTATTCAACTTCTAATGATTATAAGCTTGTTGGTTATATCGATAGCGATTGGGCCGGAGACATTGATGATAGAAAAAGTACCACGGGCTTCGTGTTCTTCATGGGAGACACCGCCTTCACTTGGATGTCCAAGAAACAACCAATTGTCACTCTATCCACATGTGAAGCTGAGTACGTTGCCGCTACCTCCTGTGTATGTCATGCAATTTGGATGCGAAGTTTGCTAAAGGAGCTCGGATGGCCACAAGAAGATCCAACTACAATTTGCGTGGATAATAAGTCGACGTTGGCGTTGGCGAAAAATCCGGTGTTCCATGATCGAAGCAAGCATATTGACATACGCTATCACTACATAAGAGAGTGCATCACAAGAAAGGATGTACAAGTAGAGTACGTGAAGTCCAAAGACCAAGTTGCAGATATCTTCACCAAGCCACTCAAGCAAGAGGACTTCATCAAGTTAAGAAGTTTGATTGGAATGACAAATCAAGTTTAAGGGGGGGGGGGGGGGGTGTTGAAAATAAAATTAAAATAAACTTGATTTTGTAATAATTATTTGGGCTTAAGAAATTATGAAAAATAAAGAGCCCAATTCCGGAACATTCTAGGCAACTCTAGATTCCGGAACGTTCTAGAGAACTCTAGTCCATTTGAGCTTGGAAATACTCTAGAATTCTCCATAGAATTCTAGCACATGTACCTAGCTAGAAAGTAGTAGAACTCTCTAGACTCTCTAGAATTCTCCATAGAATTCTAGCACATGTACAAAGCTAGGAAGTGGTAGAACTCTCTAGACACTCAAGAGCTTGGCAAGCCTCCCCTATAAATATGGGATGGCATTTGGCATTTGTATAACACACAACACACAACATATCAAGCCAAAAGAATCAAAAACAAGTTTGAGTAATAAAAGTTTCTCTTCTCCAAAATCTTTCTACTCTTCCAAAATTCCCTTAGCCTAAAAGCCTCCCTCCAAATATTAATAGCAACCTCTTCCAACATACCGCACCCCAGGAGTGGTTAATTCCATTACTAAATTATAGGCGAACCTATCATCCATTAAGTCTTTGAAATATTTCGATAACTAGAAATAAATATTTTTTTGGTATGAGGGTAGACAAGATCTAATTAATAAGAATTTCACCACGCAGCAAGCAACTAAATACTATTATCTGGTTGCCTCATCATATAAAATAAAAAAATTATAAGATACCACTAAAACGGATTCCTCCGGAACCTAATATATACAAATTAAATATTGATGCAGCACATTAACCACGCTCTCATAGAAATGGTATTGGTCGAATAATTAGGGATCATGAGGGGAGTTGGATCCTAGGTTTCTCAGGTATAGTACTCTCTTACGCGCCTATTACCACAGAAATACTTGCTTTATTACAGGGCCTTATATTGGTGGTTCAACATAATTTAACACCGATTCAAGTGAAAATTGACACTAAAGAGGTACTTAGCCTACTGAAGAATACTAATATACTACATGCTAATCTACTAAATGATTGCAGGAATCTACTAACGCAGCTACATGATCCGTCAGTCAACCATGCATAGAGAGAGCAAAATAGATTAATAGACTAGCAAATGCAGGAAGCTTTTTGACTGAAGACTCTACTATATAGATTTTTGCTGAACCACCACTTTTTGGTAATAAGATATGGAATGAGGACATGCTTGGAGTAACTACGACACGCTTGCTACCACATTGTACGTATGACTTGGAAGTGCCAACCTGAGGTGTGTGAAACTAGGAGTTATGACAGTAGTCCTACTTTCATGGTTAACAAAAACTCAATAAAACTTTTCAAAGTAGCCGATCATAAAGAAGGCGCAAGAGTTGTGATGGTTGAATTATATGGGCTCAGAGGAAATGTTTGATACTCCTAAAAATAGCTATGACAACTTTTAATTTTGAAAAAAGAGACATCAAAAGTGTTGAGGTAATACTATATTGTTATTAAAATTCCAAAAATAAATGCACTCCATGTTATTTTTATTATCATGTTTTGTGAATATTCTTGCACACAAGGAGTAGGATTGTAAAGTGTCTTGATTGATGTATGACTAGACGTGCAATGATATTTTAATGGTTTTGATTGCTAAGATATAGTCAAGTCAAATGTAAGATGAAGTGCAAGATTTGGAGCAAGCCGTTTCACATTTCAGATGACGAGCATGCTGCAATCAGAAACAATTTCAAAGAGTCATGAATAACAAATTAGGGATAAAATCGGGTTTTACTTTCTTTACTTCACTTTTTCTTTGAGAATTTTACCTTTGTTATTTATGAAATTTAATTCCTACAAATATTAGGGTACATATTTGTTGTGTGATCATTTTAATTTGTTGTATAAAATTGGTTTGTTTGTATACAATTAGTAGGATGCATGAAACTGTATGAAAGATTGTTACCTGGGTTGCAAGACGAAAAATATTGTATCAAAGCCACTAATTTTTTATTTTTATCAAAAAAAAAATTTCTAACATATTATAAATGACTTGATATACGCGTGCAATTCACGTGACGCGAAACTAGTTAACTAACAGATTTAAATAGTAAATTAACAACTAAAGATACTAAGGGTTGGAGATGAGATTAAGGAGATCTAGAATTATGATTTTCCCAATTTGGAATCTTTCACGCTATGTCTCCTACAACAGCGACTAAGCATTCTCTACTGATCGTGAGTACTTTGGGCGTCGTAGTTCTCTTTCGAGCAACTACCACAATTTATTAAACGTATTCTTTCGAACTACGCTAGCTGGCACTAATTCACCGTTCACTATGATCTCACCAAGGTTTCATTATTTAACCCTACTTATTGATTTCTCACATACATTAGCAGTGATATTATTCAACGACTACTTAAATGCATATCCTTTTTGAAGCAATACACGCTAAATAGGTAAAGTAGATCGATGGACATTCAATCAATAACAATAAGCACGTAGTTGAACAAGTAAAAAATCAAATGGCTCAATTATATAAAAATATAGTAATAATTTATCCTACAAAAGGTTCCATCAAAATCCTATGTAAAAAATTAGCTATTCATAATAGTATGCAAAAATTACAATACTAAAATTCATAACCAACAACGAAAACTGGAAGAAGAAAGTTAAAAACTCGTAGAAAAATTCTCTGTCTTGCTCCTAGCGTGTTCTCGCCTCCTTTGATCAAATTTCCTTTAAAAAATGACCAACCCCCCTCTTAGACATGCTAGAGAGTATTTATAGGCTAAGGTAAAAGTCTCCACGTCCAAAATTGAGTAGGAAATTATTTATTCGCGGACTGGGGGACCATGCTATTAGCCAGGCGAGGCCTGGTCTGTAGCGCGCCATAAGACAGGTGAAGCCTGGTCTAAAGACTGGTGGAGCTTGCCTTAAAGCCTGGCAGGGCGAGGTCAATAGCAAGGAGCAGCGTGCTCTAGAGCTAGTGACGCCTGGCCCGCTAGGCTTGGGCACTTCACGCTTTTGTGCTTTTTCTTGTATTTTTGTCATCTTTTCATGCAATATTTACTTATTTTTATTTTCTGATACTCCTACACATAAAATAATATAATTTAGCTCAAATATCACATAATTAATTACTAAACTAACATGTAAGGGAAATAATGTACTAAAAATATAGCATTATCGCCAAATATCATGTTGCTATACCAAAATAAAGAAGAATAGGCTGGTCCTGAAAAGTACGAACAAGAAAGAAAGATTAAAAAAATATTTAAGAAATTAAATAACATTGACACATGGCAAGCAAGGATTTATAAATGACAAACATTTTTTTTTTTAAACTAGGATTGGCTAGAAAGGATAATAGCACTTAGAAGTTGTTTAATAGGGTGCTCTGACCCACAAAACCTTAAGGAAAATGATTTAAATTTATCTTTTCGAAACTTCATTAGAGTCAAGGAAAAAATACTAGACATACTGCTAGCAACAGGAGTGTGAATAACCATAAAGTAGAACAAATGATAAACTTAAGTGAACTGTTATTGACTAATTTTTAGAGCTCAAAATTTCTATAGACTTTGTTATTACAAGTTTTTCTCATTAATACTACATAATCCAGTAACTACCTTATTTCGTTAAAACAATATGATCTACCAAAAACCTCGACATACTCTTCAAGTATATTCATCGGTTAATCACTTCATATCATTCAACAGTTTATACACATTAACATAAGAACAACACAAGCACACAAGATGCCTATATTTATCATTCTTCAATTATTTTTTCCATATTAAATCACCATCGCACCACCTACTAATAAGTAACAATATCAAAATTGTATACGATTAAAATGGGGTCCATCTGATTTCGCTAATTGACTGAGACCAGGAGGATGAATCGAGGATGAGGCCCGAAGCATATCTGACCGTAACACAAGTATAAGGTACCTAGTTCGCGAGGTACCTAGCAAAATCGAAACTGATAATTATCAAGGTTGAGCAGGACAGACATCGAGCAAGATCAAAGATGGCATAATAACGGAAATGCAAGATATCCGCGACTGATCGAAGATCATGACAAAAATCTCGGAATACATCAAATCAAGGGTAGTTGTTTAGTTACTCATGTGAGTTACTTCCATAACTAGAATTGTATCATAAATATGATTCCTTTACTATATAAAGAGGGTTCTAATCATTGGTAAGGGAGGTTATTCATAGATATCAAAGCAATATAATACTTTCTCTTTCGTTTATAATTTCTTCATCAATTTGATATTTGTAACTATTCTTGGACCAATCAGTCCGAGGGTATTCAAGATTGAGGGCCAAATTCCATTCAAACATTGGTTTGCTTTATCTTATTATTATTTTCTGTTACTAATCTTCATACTCATCAATTGGTATTAGGTGAAATTACGCATTCTTCAAACCACATAATAAGGTTAATTGTTATCCAATTTTTAGGGTAAACAGTTTGGCGCCCACTGTGGGGCTAAGGATAATAGTTATTTTCTGGTATAATTCTCATAGCACACACTACTTTACGCTTGTTCTTGTGTGTATTTTTGATTTCAGGATCAACATGTCAAACTCGCAAGCAGTACCCACTCACGCCGACAATGGCTTAGGTTTCCATAAACATTGTAGACGCCATAAGGATCGAAGTGACTCATGCTGGCCTTGAGGGAATACCAATTGCAAACCCCATTGATGTCAGCTCACATGTCGCCCTAAATGTAAATCTGGGCGTTGATCCCAAAGGTAGCGTACACAGGGAAGTTTGATCAGGTGGTCGAGGTACGCAGGGCGGAGAACACGGTGGAGTCAGCCTCTAATTGATATCTGAAATGCTACCGGCTCAGCAAGCCATTATAGCACAACTACGGAATACGCATCGAGCACCAAGTGGGATCTAACCAGAACCCAAACCAGAAGTTGTTCGTAGGGTCGAACCTCTACCAGAAAGATCGAACTCCAATTTCTCGAGGACTGACCCTTCCATTATGAAAACACTCAAGGAGCTCATTAAACGGATTGAATCAGGAGAAAAGAAAATCGAGGTAAATGATAAAAAGTTAGAAACATAAAACTCCATGGTCGACCATATACCAGGGGCACCAATGATTCTAAAGGTTTGGATTCGAAGAAGTTCGTGCGGAAGCCTTTCCCTCCAAGTGGGGCTCTGAAGCCCATCCTGAAAAAATTCCGCATGCTAGAAATTCTTAAATATAATGGGACCACCAACCCTAATGAGCGTGTTACTTCTTATACATGCACAATAAATGGGAATGACTTAGAAGACGATGAGATTGAATTCGTTCAATTGAAAAAGTTTGGAGAAACTTTATCGAAAGGGGAGATGATATGGTACCATAATTTGCCGATCAATTTCATCATTTCCTTCGCCATGCTTGCTGTCATGACCCAAAATCAACTAAGGGTCATGATGGCGCCGGACACCACTGTCGGGCAAGCCAACCAAATTACTTAAACAAAATTATTTTTTTAACACTTTGAAAATACATTATTTTTCTTCCATATTTAGAATTTTTTTAAAGAATATAGATTTTCAAATCAAATCTAAAAGTTAAGCCACTAATACAATATTTAAAACTATCCTAGAACCTGGAGTTACAAGTGTATGAGCATCTACTGATAAGAAAAATAAAAATACATCATCCGTTCGAAACACAATGGACGAAAAATAAATACGGTACTGGAAAAGGACTACCCTAGCTGCGGCCATCTCAAATGATGCCGCTCACCTGGTCCCAGAATCATCCGTGCTGCTACGTCTAGTAGACTACTGGAATCACATAAACCTGTGTAACAAAATGCACAGAAAGTGTAGTATGAGTACAAAAACAACGTATACCCGATGAGTGTCCTGCCTAATCCTAAAGGAGTAGAGACGAGATGATCAACTCTGAAACTCACTAGCAGTCCAATGACTATTTATCCTTAATAGATATATTCAAACAGTGGATTTATTTTATAAACATGATTCTAACCCAGTTATGGAAAAAACAAGTAGTCATATAATTCTTTCATGGAAAATTTCATTAGTCTTCTTGTTATTATTATTAATAAAATGATCTCGAGCCATAATGTGGCATAAAACAACTCAAATGAGTTCAAGATAACAGCACAAACATGCACAAGTCATGCCAAGGTCGACGGCCCGCTCCAACAGAAATGTAAAGTGTGCACTGTTGAGGGTCGAGCGCCACGTACCATGGATGCATACATTTCACCGAGGCGATCGGCCCGTTCCAATAGAAATATAAACACACGCAGACAGATAATCTGTCAAGGAGTCAACATGGAGCAAATATCCAAGAAAGGTCAATTCTCTTTAATATTTTGAAAAACTAAAGCTTAAGTCTTTTAGAAATCCTTTTTTGTTACTTCTATATGATTCAAGCATGTCAAGCCATCAATGGATCCACAACTAATCCAAGTATTACATGCTTCTGGGTCCTAGACTACCCGGGCAATAGCAGAATAGTAGCTACGCACGGACTCTCGTCACCTCTTGCATACGTAGCCCCCACAATTAGGAGCACATAATCGATATACTAACCTAGGGGGTGGTTTCCCCCTTACAAGATTAGAAAGGAGACTCACCTCGCCCGAAGACTCAATATCAGCATTCTTCATTCCTCCAGAGACTTGAACCAATACACAAATGCTCCAAAACTAGCCAAAAAATGTCAAACTAATGAGAATATACTCAAATACTCTCTAACAATTTAAATTATACAATTTCCCAACTCCACTTTGTGAAATGACCAAACTGCCCTCGGGCCCACGTGCCCGGAATCCAAAAGTTATTGAAAATAAATATTACCCATAACTCATATGGTCTATATCCAGAAAATCATCCAATTATGTCCATGAATCTACCCTCAAATCAAGAATTTACCATTTTTCAACTTTGCTGCTCAAAATCCCAACTTATACCATCCAAACACGGATAAAATAAGAAACCAACAGAAATAATTATGGATAAATATTAAAATAAATGTTAGATTTTTACCCCCTTGTTGAGACGAGAACAACGCCGCAAAGTCACCTCAAACGGAGCTCTAGAACTCAAGATATGCCCAAAATACTAAAATTCTCGGTTTAAAACACCGTCCAAGCCCATTTTCCGCTTATGCGGAAAATTTTCGCATATGCGGGACTGCTTTATCGATTCTATTTCTGATTTTGCGATCCCGCATCTGCGGTCAATTTCCTCTTATGCGGTTCTGACAGCAACAAGATTCTCCCGACACGGAAATGAGCATAACTTCCTCATACGATGTCCAAATTCAACGATTCTTTTTGCTATAGCTCCAAAATTTTGATACGGATCTAATGGTTCAAATAAAACTGAATTTAGAGCTTATTTTCTTAATATTTTACCCTTTTATATTCAAATAAGAAACATTAATATATAAAATTAGAGCGTAATCACAATCCGAAACACACCTGAGCCCCCGGGACCCCGACCAATCACACCAAGTAGTCCTAAAACACATTACGGACATGATCGAGGCCTCAAATCACATCAAACAACGCAAAAATCATGAATCAACCTCCAATTCAAGCTTGATGAACTTTGAAGTTTTCAACTTCTATTTCCGATGCCGAAACCTATTAAATTACATCTGATTAACTTCAAATTTCGCACACAAGTCCAAGATGACATAACGAAGCTATAGAAACTTTCGAAATTCCATTCCGACCATCGGATCAAAATCTCTCATGTCAACCGGAATTCGCCAAGATACTAATTTTGCCAATTTAAGCTTAATTCTACACCGGTCATCACAAAAATATTTTGGACACACTCCTCAGTACCAAGTCACCTAACGAAGCTATCCGAACCATAAAATTCACATTTCGAGCCCGATATCAAAATTTTCACTTCTGGCTGAATTTTCTCAAAAACCTTTAAATTTCTATCTTTAGTCAAGCGGTTCCAACATGACCTACGGACCTCCGAATTCATTTCCGATCGCGCTCTCAAATACAGAATCAACATACGGAGCTACTCCAGTCTCGGAATCTCAAACGGACATCAATAACACTGAAAATGCATTTTAAACAAAACTGATGCAATTTCTTCTAAAATGCTACCTTCCACTATAGGCGCCAAAACGCTCCCTAGTTATCCAAAACGCGATCAGGGCATATACCCAAGTGCAAAATCATCATACGAACCTGCTGGAACCTTCAGATCCCAATTCCGAGGTCGTTTACTCAAAATTTCAATCCTAGTTCATTTCTTCAAGTTTAAGCTTCCAAAATGAGAATTTCCATTTAGATTCGACTCCAAACTTCCTAAATTTCAATTCCGACCATTCATACAAGTCAATATACCTGAAACGAAGCTGCTCATGGCCTCAGACCGCTGAACAATGCGCTAGAGCTCAAAACGACCGGTCGGGTCGTTACATTCTCTCCCAAACATATGTTCATCCTCGAACGTACTGAGAATTATACCTGAGTAGTCTGAAATCACTGATCATCACCTTGTGCACCTTCCCGTGCTTCCGTAACTTAGCTGAGCACGTTAGCTCGATATATTTTGAAGGTATTCCTTTTATTCAAGCAAATAGGCCTTCGAGCTCAATTCCAACATCCAATATTCTATGCCAGGCCTGTTTTCATCAAGGGATCACCAAATCATTCACCATACGCCGTCCTCTAACATGACTGCATAACTTTGCTGGATTCTTACTTTGCAACACAAAATCCACAGGACCGCGATAATTTTTGTGATCCACTTAGCAAAAATTCAACGAATCAGATGCTCCCATTGCACCTCATGACCTACATATGTCTTGTTACAACTTTTACAACACTAACACGACGGGAGAGATGCACCGAAATTCATAACCAACTGCTGAATCAACAAGTCATTGGGTCCATATCTCTAACAGAACCATTACCACATTCTGAACCAAATAAGGATCTCTGCTACTTAATATAATTCATGTGCTCAGATTGCACTGATCCTAAATTCCGTAATCTCATCCCACCCAGTACGAACTGCTCCGGCAATAAGCCGCCTCAGACACAATCAAGAGTCCCATATGATGCCACCATGTGCCAATAGGCTACCAATTAGGATATGATACAAGAAGAATACGAACTCTGAAACAGATATCTAATTACCCCACCCGCGAAACATACACGCGACGCAGGCTAAAAACTTATACGTATTTTCCTCCGTAAAATGGGAAACAGAACACATAAAAAAAACTAGGGGGAACTGTACTGAACATCATACTGTTGCGACGTGCAACCCGATCCAAACAACATAACAATGTCGGCGTGCCACCCGATCCATACATCATAACTATGGCGGCATGCCACCCAATCCAAATAACATACCCGTGGCGGCTTGCCACCCGATCCACATATCATAACTATGGCAGCGTTCCACATGATCCAAATAACATGCCCATGGCGACGTGCCACCCGATCCACATACAGGCTCACATAAGGAGATATTCATTGAGCTAAATAGCTCATCACATCAAAATACCGAATATTGGTCGTAGATATGCTAAGGTGTATAATACCATCCCTGAGGAACCATTTAGCGCAATAGGCTACGAAACTCAAGAAAAATGGAGGTGCAATACATGATCTGAATCTCAAGAGCCATCCTGCTCATATAACATCACCGCTACTTGGAACCTCAACACATAAGAAACTTACCAAGCCATTTCACAACCCATACGACGCAATACATCATTATCTGAATAGGTGATGACGAAATAACACCCTGACTGTTCATCCATTGGGAATACTCGTTGAAACGAATACAACTGGCTGGATATAAAGTCCTATCCATAAATAAATCAATCCACTGATCTCAAGCCGATTTCTGATTGCACCAACTTGGCTAATAACCTTTCAAGGTTCATAGTAACTCATTCTTCCTCATAGCATCTAGGAACAACCATTACAACCGGATTAACCTCCTCCGTTCATATCCCAATAAACAAAGTGCCCTGCAGACCTAAATTCTCAAATCGATGATATTACCAAAATTATCATACTTGGTTAAATCTTTAGTCATTCAAGCGACTACATGTCATACTTACAAAAACTTCCCGTGGGACACGCTCCCACAATCTTCTGAAATAAGTATCGAGTCTGTACCATTAAAGCTTTGGATACACTGACGCTGAAAAGCGATCACGGTGAAGACAATACCAATTTACTTTAATCATTCAACCTCTTCCTTGCTCACCCGAGCCCGTGATATCCTAGCTAGCCGAAGCTGCAACATTGATCTTTACTTCGAATTTCCATGCTACTTGCTGCACCTAATGTGCCAACCTACGATAGAAAACGATTTCCATCTCTACTCTGGAACCACTGATAGATTAACACTTCATCGTATAAAACTTTTCAGTTAACCCACTTCGGGAGAGCAATAGCAAAATACAGGCGGATTCTCATAACCATCGAATATTCCAACTCTAAGTAGTGGTCCATGACACCATCACCCTTTCGGGATCTGCCTACTCATAACAGGCTATAACAGAAGAATGCTTCTGAATAACATCAATCACTGCGGCCGACAAGTATCACACGCACCGCCGCACTTCACATGCATGACTTGATCACACTGGATGAACTGATCATCACTACCAATATGCCAAGTTAACCATGGTTAATCAATCTACTTCCTTCCACTAAATCCTTGATTGCCTTAGAAATAATGCTTCTTCATTCAACACATAATATACTCGAAGTAAAGAGTGACCTTGAATCACGAGACCATGCTGTCTCGAATCCCACGAACCATTTTGTATTTCTTAATTCTACCCGTAAGTCAAAATATCATAGAACATTCTGGTCACCTTCTCATAAGCTGCTATAAAGCTTGATTCGTAACTGTACCTATAGGCTCGAATTTACTGAGCACCACACTTGAACTCCTGAATTCACTAGGACCATTATTGCGAGACACCCACTCTGTCTTGGTCCGGAATATAACTCACTCCATAGCTCTTATAACTTACGAATACTCTCTCGGTGAAGCAATCGGCGAAATCACTTCCTCTGAAACCTGCATCTATATGAGGCATAAATCCTGAATCTTTTTCCAAGTCCGAACATGAGCCAATAAGGCCTACCATCGCATGCCTCAAACAATTCCTTTGCTCGAATTACCACTTATGGTCTTTTCTCATAGCTCAAATAACCCATCAATATGCTAATAACCAGAAATCACACAAGTAGCTAATCAACAACCTAATCATAAGCGGTGGGACTCTCTCACTTAGCTTGAAGCCATCATTTCATAATTTCTGAGTTTGCCCGACCTCTTTACCTCTTATGGGCATAACCTCGCGCCTTAAATTATCAAAATTTCTCAGAATCTTCCTGTAAATCCCCATATTTCATATTTTGAATCATCATCCACATTCACACAACCGATCTCTTTGTTGAACAACCAATATAATTCCTTGCAGAAGCTTCGCCAACCACGCGACCGCTAACCTTCTCACGAGGAATAACCCGCCTAGGGAAATCACCTCCCGACATCTTCCCACGCCGCTGCACGGCGGTCATTCACTATGACACCAATAGCCCATCCTGAGTCCGAGCTCACCTTCTAATTGCACAAGTCCGTTCACCCCTCGTGGACACCAATTAAATATGCGGTAACATCCTTCCAAATTAAGGGTTATGCTGCACCCTCCTCCATTTCAAGCAACTCATTTCCGCCATATCAATATTCTGGCGCATAATAGCCCATAATTCACATCATACCCGCAGGCTCCAATTCCTAATCCTTAACATCCCAGTTCGATCCAGACTCTCCTTAACGTGCATAGTCATCTTACTACCAAGCCCATATGCAACACCTGCCACTCTCCCACTTAGGAGAACTCATTTCCTTAATCGGTCACTTGACCTTGCTTCTCATACTTGGATTTCAGAAATTTAAACGCCGCCTGACACTTCCCACATGTTTTCCTCATGCTCTGCCACTCAATTGTTGTTTTAGACAAAATCTATCTTCGCGGCACCTGAATCCACCATTGCTTCTAACTTTAGAACCTCTCTGAAGGTTGTCTTTATTGATCCATCAACATTAAAAATTCTGATTTGATCTTAAAGCACTGCACCTTGCGATATTTGAAAGCTGTATCTCCAATACTATTTCACAATATCCTGCCATAAGGCGAATTGTAGCAGGTTATAATATCGACAAACTTAGTGCATTTCATTAGGGCCACAACACCCCATCAAAATAGAAAGCTCAACCACGCTTGCAAATGCCAAGTCTCAGTACTTCCACTAGCCACATCTAACCATTCTTAATCTGACTGCCTTTTTCCCAATGCCGGAAATAAGATGTGGAATCCCTTGGTTACACGCTGAGTAAACCTCCCTTCAATTCATCCACTGCCCCGACACTTGGGCAAACATCATATCATTGCAACAACAGTGCGGGAAATAATCGCTCATAAGCATCATGGAAACCTGTGCCTAGTCTGAAGGCTCTTAGAAGTTCTGTTACTGAGCTGAACAATAGAATATCCTCACATAAAGTGACTATAATAGTCCAATCAATTATACTGGGGAAAATTATCCCGCGCCACATTTTTAGTGCCAATTCAAGTCTTCAAATTCTCAATTTCTAGCAAGCGCTCGTATCGCGTAAGATTGAGTAAGAAGGAATCAAAGGCATAAGCCTCAAAGTAATTGAACCATACAATAAGGAAATCAAAAAGGGAAGTACTCCTAACAGCCATGTAGCCTCCTGAAGATAAGTACAGATGTCTCCGTACCGATCCGCGAGACTCTAATAGACTTGCTCATGACTCGTGAGACCGACGGGACCGTAGTGCTCTGATACCACATTATCACAACCTAAAATCCACTAAGGGTCGTGGTGACGGTGATCACCGCTGTCGGGCAAGCCAACCAAATTACTTAAACAAAATCTTTTTTTAACACTTTGAAAATACAAGATTTTTCTTCCATATTTAGAAATTTTTAAAGAATATGGATTTTTTAAATCAAATTTAAAAGTTAAGCCACTAATACAATATATCAAACCATCCCAGAACCCGAAGTCACAAGTGCATGAGCATCTACTGATAAGAGAAATAAAAATACATCATCCGTCTGGAACACAATTGACAGAAAATAAATACAGTACTGGAAATGGACTACCCTAGTTGCGGTCGTCTCAAATGATGCAGCTCACCTGGTCCCAGAATCATATGTGCTGCTACGTCCAGTAGACAACTGGAATCACATAAACCTATGCAACAAAATGCACAGAAAGTATAGTATGAGTACAAAAACAATGTGTACCCAATGAGTGTCCCGCCTAATACAGCAGGAGTAGAGACGAGATGGTCAACTCTAACACTCACTAGAAGTCCAATGACTATTTATCCTTATTAGGTATATTCAAGCAGTGGATTTGTTTTATAAACATGATTCTAACCCAGATATAGGAAAAACAAGTATTCATATAATTCTTTTATGGAAAATTTCATTAGTCTTCTTGTTATTATTATTCATAAAATGATCTCGAGCCACAATATGACATAAAACAACTCAAATGAGTTCAAGATAACAGCACAAACATGCGCAAGTCATACCGAGGTCGACGGCCCCCTCTAACAGAAATGTAAAGTGTGCACTGCCGAGGGTCGAGCGGCCCGTAACATGGATGCATCAATTTCACCGAGGCGATCAGGCCCGTTCCAACAGAAATATAAACACACGTAGACAGATAATCAGTCAAGGAGTCAACATGGAGCAAATATCCAAGAAAGGTTAATTCTCTTTAATATTTTGAGAAACCAAAGCTTAAGTCTTTTATAAATCCTAATTTGTTACTTCTATATGGTTTAAGCATTTCAAGCGATCAATGGGTCTACAACTAATCCAAGTATAACATGCTTCTGTGTCCTAGACTACCCGTACAATAGCAGAACAATAGCTACGCACGGACTCTCGTCATTCGTGCGTATGTAGCCCACACAATTAGGAAAACAGAATCGATTTAACTCACCTAGGGAGTGATTTCCCCTTCACAGGATTAGAAAGGAGACTCAGCTCGCCCAAAGACTCAATATCGGCATTCTTCAATCCTCTAGAAACTTGAACAACCATAAAAATGCTCACAAACTATCCAAACAATGTCAAACTAATGATAATATACTCAAATACTTGCTAACAATTTAAATTATACAATTTCTCAACTCCACTTTGTGAAATAACCACATTGCCCTTGGGCCCACGTGCCCGGAATCCAAAATTTATTAAAAATAAAATATTACGCATAACTCATATGGTCTATATCCAGATATTCATCCAATTTTGTCCATTAATTGACCCTCAAATCAAGGATTTACCATTTTTAAACTTTGGGGCTCAAAATCCCAACTTCTACCATCCAAATATGGATAAAAATAGAAACCAACAGAAATAATTATGGATAAATATTAAAATAAAGGTTAGATTTTTACCCCCTTGTTGAGACGAGAACAACGCCGCAAAATTCACCTCAAACGGAGCTCTAGAACTCAAGATATGGCCAAAATACTACAATTCTCGGTTTAAAACACTGTCCAGACCCATTTTCCGCTTATGCAGACAATTTTCACATATCCGGGACCGTTTTAGCGGTTCTATTTCTACTTTTAAGGCTACGCATCCGTGGTCAATTTCCGCTTACGTGGGTTTGACAGCAACCAGATTTTCCTGACACGGAAATGAGAATAACTTCCTCATACGATGTCCAAATTCGACGATTCTTTTTGCTATGGCTCCAAAATTTTGATACAGATATAATGGTTCAAACAAAACAGAATTTAGAGCTCATTTTCTTTAATATGGTACCCTTTTATATTCAAAGAAACAACGTTGAAATATCAAGTAAGAGCGCAATCACAACCCGAAACACACCCGAGGCCCCTGTTAACCCGACCAATCACACCAACCAGTCCCAAAACACATTACGGACTTGCTCGAAGCCTCAAATCACATCAAACAACGCTAAATTCATGAATCAACCTCCAATCCAAGCTTGATAAACTTTGAAGTTTCCAACTTCTATTTTCGATGCTGAAACCTATCAAATCACGTTCGATTGACTTCAAATTTTGCACATAAGTCCAAAATGACGTAATAAAGCTATAGAAACTTTCGCAATTCCATTCCAACGATCGGATTAAAATCTCACCTATATACCGGAATTCGCCAAAATACTAATTTTGCGAATTCAAGCTTAATTCTACACTGGTCATCACAAAAATATTCCGGACACGCTTCTAAGATCCAAATCACCTAACGAAGCTATCCGAACCATAAAATTCATATTTCGAGCCCGATATCAAATTTTCCACTTCCGGTCGAATTTTCTCAAAAAACCTTCAAATTTCTATCTTTAATCAAACGGCTCCAAAATGACCTACGGACCTCCGAATTCACTTCTGATCGCGCTCTCAAATCCATAATCACCATACAGAGCTACTCCATTCTCGGAATCCCAAACAGACATCAATAACACTGAAAATGCATTTTAAGCCAAACTGATGCAATTTCTTCTAAAATGGTATCTTCCACAATAGGCGCCAAAACACTCCCTGGTTAGCCAAAACTCGATCCGGGCATATGCCCAAGTTCAAAAACATCATACGAACCTGCTGGAGCCTTCGGATCCCAATTTCGAGGTCGTTCACTCAAAATTCCAATCCTAATTAATTTCTTCAACTTTAAGCGTTCAAAATGAGAATTTCCATTTAGATTTGACACCAAATTTCCGTAATTCCAATTCTTACCATACACACAAGTCAATATACCTGAAACGAAGCTGATCATGGCCTTAGACCGCTGAACGACGTGCTAGAGCTCAAAACAACCGGTAAGATTGTTACAATTGCAGATTCCTTCGTAAAGGCATACACTGGAACAATAAAGGTTGCGACTAGGAAGTCAGAACTCTTCAAAGTGAGATAAAAGGATAACAAAACATTGGGAATTCATTTCTCGGTTCCTGGTGGAATGCATGGACCTACCGCCGGTCACATATGACAGGGCTGTTCAAGAATTTACTCAATGTTTGAACAAATGAAGTTCGATAGCATCATGACAACTAAAGCAGAATTTTATTGAATATCCAGTCGTGACCTAGGCCGATGTACATAATTGATACCAGTTGAAGATATTGGTCTAGGATAATTAATTAGGAACCCCTTCCGGTTTCGTTTACCAAAATAGGCTCGTCGGTAGAATTCAAAGGGACATCGTAGAGAACCCCGACCGAACAGAGATCGGTACCAACCATACATCGCAGATCGTAGAAATATCAACCCAGGACGTAATCCAATCGAAATGATCGAGGGTAGATCTCCTAAGGGCTCATGAGTAAAAGTGGCTTCGATAAACATGGAGAGCCTATATAAGCACCGCGACTATCAGAATACAACTTCAACATCGATGCATCAGGTATTGTATCGGCCATTGGACAGATCAATGATACTAGATGGTCCAGACCCCTGCAGACCGATCCAGCTCAAAGGAAACCTAATTAAATATGCAAATACCATGGTACCCATGGTCACAAAATTGAAGTCCACAGACAACTAAGGAAGGAGGTAGCTCGTTTATTCAACGAGGGTCACCTTCAAGAATTCTTGAGTGACCGAGCTAATAATCACTTCAAAAATAGGGATGTGAATAGGAAGAACCACAACATGTAATTTATATGATCGTTGGTGGGGTCTATATTTATCAAGGACCGGTATTTAAATGCACCAAGGTGATAATTACAAGGGAATAGAAAACTCGGGACCACTTACTAGAAGAAACCTTGTCTTTCAACAACGAGGATGCAGAAGGGATCGAACAATCTCACAACGATACACTGGTAATATCCATCCTTATGAATAAAATTCAAGTTAAATGTGTGTTGAGTGATTCATGTAGCTCGGACAATATTATTCAATTAAGGGTCGTAGAGAAACTCGGCTTCTACGATCAAATCAATCCCACAGCTCGAGTACTTAAAACCTTTAACATGGGAAGTGAAACCACCAAAGGGGACATCATTTTGCCAGTAAATGTGGCGGGATCATCAAAGAAAAGATGTTCCATGTGAGCGAAGGCGACATGAGGTACAAAGCATTGCTCGGAAGGCCTTGGATCCATAACATGATAGCAGTACCCTTGATGCTTCATCAAGTCCTGGAGTTTACAACATCAGAAGGAACTAAAATGGTGTACGGTGAACAACCCGCCGCCAAAGAAATATTTGCAATCAACAGGGTGGTGTCGATATCATCGCTCAAAGGGGTTGGAGTGGAAGGGGAAGCAAGAAGTAAAATAGCAATCACAGTCGCCGGTCTCAGCCTGATTGGAGGAGCAGGAAAATTTTGAGGATGATGATTATATGATACCCCGAACATTCATAATCCTTGATGATTTTATGTAACAAATTTAATGATCGAAAAGCTAGAACATATCATACTGATCGAACATCTGCTCGATCGAAAGGTATACCTACGCACGGGGTTAACCCCCAAGATCAAGGAAAAACTCATTAAATTCCTTATAAAAAATATGGATTATTTTGTTTGGTCCGACCTTGATATTATAGGGGTCCTACTAGAGATTACTATTCATCAATTAAGCTTGGACCTAAAGTTCAACCAGTAAAATAAAAGAGAAGGCTCTAGTCTGAGATTAAGCATGCATTCATCAAGGATGAGATAACCAAACGTATTAAAATAGGGTCCATTCGGGAGGTAAAATACCTCGAATGGCTAGAAAACATAGTCGTAGTCCCTAAAAAAGGGAATAATCATAGAATGTGCGTAGACTATAAGGATTTAAACAAAACATGCCCTAAAGATTCCTTTTCCTTTTCCGAATATCAATCGCTTGATCGATGCCACGTCCGGCCATGAGGTCCTTAGTTTTCTTGATGCCTACTCCGGGTACAATCAAATACAGATGTACCCTGAGGATCAGGAAAAGACTTTGTTCATTACTATGTATGGCACTTATTGTTAAAACGTAATGCCTTTTGGACTAAAAAATACTGGCGCTACTTATCAACGCCTAGTAAATTGAATGTTCAAATAACAAATATGTAAATCAATGGAGGTTTATATTGACGATATGCTGGTTAAGTGCCTATGAGCAGAGGACAATATAAAATATTTGTAAGAAACCTTCGACATACTGAGAACATACGACATGAAACTCAACCCAGAAAAATGTGCATTTGGGTTCTGTTCGGGCAAGTTCCTTGGCTTTGTGGTATCAAATCGAGTGATCAAAATCAACACCAATTAAATCAAGGCAATCAAAGACATCACAATTGTTGATAATGTCAAGGTCGTACAGATGCTAATAGGGCGCATAGCCACCCTAGGTCGATTTATTTCGAGGTCCTCAAATAGGATCCACCAATTTTTCTCACTAATTAAGAAGAAGAGAAAGTTCTCATGGACCTCGAAATGTTAAGAAGACTTGGAGGAACTCAAACGATGGCTGCCAAGCCCGCCATTGCTTCACACCCCGAAAGCGGACGAGCGACTCTACTTATACTTAGCGGTCTCTGGGATAGCGGTAAGTGGAGTCTTAGTTCTAGAAGAGCAAGGTATGCAATTTCCTGTTTACTATGTTAGTCAGACCCTCGGTGAGGTTGAGACACGGTACCCACACTTAGAAAAATTAGTGTTCGCTTTAATAGACGCCTATAGGAAATTAAAACCATTTTTTCAATGTTACCAAATTTTTATGGTGACTACCTATCCCCTTCACAATATTTTGCATAAGCCCAAGCACTCAAGTCGATTGGCTAAATGGTCTATCGAAATGAGCAGTACAATATCGAGTATCAACCCCCAACGACTATCAAGTCTCAAATTATAGCAGACTTCGTGGCCGACCTTATGCCAGCCATCGTAGCCGAGGTAGAAGAAAACTATTATTAAAATCGGGTACCTCATCGAGGGTGTTTTCATAGATGGCGCTTCAAATATGAAGGGGCCCGAGCTAGGCATCATTTTGAATTTTCCCACTATAAGGCCCCGTTAAAATGAGTACTCAGATGTTAGCAGCTTATAGAGTCGAGTCTACCTACGTGGATCAGATCCTTCTTACTGTTTTGCACTTTAAAATATGAAACCAAAATTTTTAAAGAAAAGGTCCAATCTGCGGTCCAGAATGCGGTTGCAGATCTGAAATGGGGATCGTATTTCAACCGCACAAGGTTCCAGAGAGCAACCAATTTTTAATGTTAAAAATGCGGTCAGATCTGCGGTCACATAATCAATATGTGGACCGCAGAGTGATCCCATATGGTCCCTAAAGAAATTTGAAGGTCAGTTCTGCAGTGCATTCTGCGACCGCAGAAGAAGAATGTGGACTGCATATCTAGTGCATTCCCAACCCGAGAGGCCCAAAACTTGAGCCATTTCTGCGGTCCATTCTGCGGACCGCATGTCGGTTCTGCGACCGCAGATTGCATCGCAGATCGTGCTCGCCTGGTATTTTTCTAAAATTTTAGACCCGACCTACCTTTTATTAAAACACCTTCTCCCTCATTTTTAACATACCTCTGATCAAAATAAAAGAGAGGGAGAGAGAGTTCTTAAGATAAAAAGCTAAATCTTCATCATCTAGTCTTTTAAAACCATTAAAGCTCGTAAAATTCTTGGTGCATTTTCTTCTCTATGATTTCTCAGGCAAAATCCCTAACCCATTCCCCCTATGATTTGAAATTTAAGCTTGGGATGAAACCCCATACACTTCTTTTGAAATTCTTCATAAAACCTTCATGCATGTCTTCAATACCTTAGAATCTTATGAAAAGGGAATTGGGTAGTAAATTGTGAATTCCTATTCTAAAGGTCTATGTATTAATCATGATCTAGATTGACTCATCTTGATTGCTTGGTGAATTGGAGTGGAAGTTAGAAAGAGATATTCAATTCCAGGTATGTATGGCTAACTGTGATCCTTGTGAAATCGCTTGTGTTAGTTTGTGAAATTGTTTGATAATTGATATCATGTGAGGATCATTGTGATACTCTTGTGATGTATACTTGTGTGGTAACACCTTGTGGTGTAAGTTGAGGAACTTGTAATTGAAAGAGTTTGGAAATGGAAATATTGTGGAACAACGTGTATGATTGGTTGTGAACAATTGTTGTGGTAACCCAAATTGTGTACAAATTGATGAAAATAAGGAAATTGTTGTTGCTAGTTGTGGAAATACATCACCCTTGTTGTGGTTCTATCTTAACACTATGCTATAGTTGGTTTCTTGTATTTGTTGTTGTGTTGTATGTTTGTTTGTGAAATGAAACTGTCAAGCGGGGTCGGGTTGCGTGCCGCAACACGGTGAAATAAGGTGTGGGTTGGGGTGATAAGGGTGGCCGAGGTAATAAAGGTGGACGAGGTAATAAGGGTGGAAAATGTAATCCAATATCCCTATTGAAATTAATATAAATCATGAAATGATCAATGTGGAATTGTGAAAGGAGACAGCAGGAGAGTTTGTAACCTGTGGGGCACCGATTGCCCCTTTGTTTAACTAATTGTATTATTTTTTGTGAAATGCTTGGTTGTTGTTCAATTGTTGTGCTATTGTTGTTCAGCTTTCTATTTGTATATGTATTTTCGGCTTGAGTTTTCTTCAGATATATTTTCTTCATACATGATAGTACAATTTAAATGCACTGACGTCCCTTTTGCCGGGAGTGCTACATTCGTGCTACGATTGTAGGTGGATCTGCAACAGGCACTCCAGTCCACCGTCCGTAGCTCTTTCTTCTTTCTATCACCTGTGTAAATGTTGGTGAGACCCTCTCCTTCTGGGGCCCTGTGTGGTTCAGGCCACCTCTGTTGTCGTAATAATAGTTTTGTGATGTCATTGCAAAGGGATAGCCGGGGCCTTGGCGCCGACAAGTGTTGTATTATCTTTCTGTTAATGTCTCCGTTGATAGTACAGTGTGGGTCAGAACTTATGTATACAGGTGTATGTTTTGGGCGCTATAAGTTTGTACACCACGTTCCCTGTAAATCATACGTGTGTTTTGTAAAAGATGTTCCCTGTTAATCATAATGTGTGCTTATAAAAGAGAATTCATATTTAATTTCAATTACATTTGGTATATTTTGGCTAATCAACAATGAATAATGTAGGGATAATGCGTGGGGAATAGGAAAGGCACCTAGGTCCGCTTGACTGCGGCTACCCTATCGGGCGTCGGTCATGTCCCTTGGTTTGGGGCGTGACAAAATTGGTATCAGAGCCTATGGTTTAAGGAGTCCAAGGATGTCTCGGAGCCGTGCCTAGTAGAGCCCTTCTTATCGGTGAGTTGTCGACCACATATATAAGTTGGGGGCTACACGGGCATTTAGGAAACTATTCCCTTCTTTGATTATTCCAATTCGTGCGGTGAAGTAATCTTGTGTCTAATTTGTGCTTTATCTCGAATTTCAGAAATGGCACCTAAGAAGAACGCTAGACTTGGCCTAGGGACCAATGCCACTTCCAGTGCGGCTGCAGATCATGTGCCAACTGCCAAGGGTGAGAGTGATTCCCCAATTCTGAATTTTCCTGCTCCATCCGTTCCTGATTCAAGAAATCATGTTCCAGCAGCGACATGGGGGTGCCACTATCCCTCATGCCAATGCTCTTAATCCTAATGTTTCCCCAGCGGACAGGGAGATTCCTCCAGCTCCAGAGTTCATCAGTGTTTGCGATTGTCCCCTCTAGAGTTCATAGGCACAGACCCAGAGGCCGATCCGCAGGATTTCCTCGATGCGATGTATAAGACTCTTCGAGTGATGAAGGCTACAGAGATTGAAGGGGTAGAATTGGCTTCATACAGGTTGAAGGGAGCGGCACGTTTGTGGTTTGAGATGTGGGAGGATTCCCATGAGGAGTGGAGACATCCCGCTAGATAGGATGAGTTCGTAGATGCCTTCATGGACCACTTCTTGCCTGCCGAGACCATGGCAGCCTGTGCCATCGAGTTTGAGGTCCTTAACCAGGGTAGTATGAGTGTTTGGGAGTATCACATGGAGTTTATGAGGTTTTCCAAGTATACTCCTCAGTTGGTGTCGACTATGGAGGCCAGAGTTCGGTGATTCGTTAAGGGTTTCAGTCCATCGGTGGTAAATAAGGATGCTACAGCGGCTTTGCATTCAGACATGAACTATGGAAAGATCATGGGTTCTCATGCCCCAGAGGCCAGGAAGTTAAAGATTCGGGCAGACAGGGAGAGTAGCAGCAGGGCCCGGTCTATGGGTCACTCAGGGAGGTCAGCTCCAGGGAGAGGGTCATCAGGACCATCTCATTCTTATGCTCAGTCCTCAGCTAGTACACCGCCATCCGTGCACTGTTCCCAGCAGAGTAGCCCTTCGGGTCCAGGTTCAGACAGCAGGAGGTCCCGCCAGTTCAGTCATTTGGGGATGAGACCTTGACAACAGGGAGGTATATGTCCCAATTGTGGGAGCTTTCATACAGAGGCCTGTTACTTGGATGCTCCAGTGTGTTACAATTATGGGGTGAGGGGTCACATACAGCAGGACTGTCGTGCGCCCAAACGGGGCACAGGCAAGGGACTTGCTCAGCCATCCAGTTCATCAGTTGCTACGTCATCAATGTGCCCTCCAGCCCTAGCAGGGCATGGTGCAGTCGGAGGAGGAGCTCGTTGTAGGGGTGGACCCAGCAGGTTTTATGCATTGAGTGGCCGTCAGAGTGCTGAGGCTTCCCCAGATGTTGTCACAGGTATCCTATCTGTCTAGACCATTGATTGCTATGCTCTTAGTGATCCGGGGTCTTCTTTGTCCTATGTCACTCCATTTGTTGCTTCGAGTTTTGGGATTAAACCCGAGCAGCTCCTTGAGTCGTTCTCTGTATCGACTCCGGTTGGTGATTCTATTACATCCGCGCGGGTATATAGGAATTGTGTTGTTATGGTAGGTAGTTGTGTTACCACGGTCGACCTTATCGAGCTTGGGATGGTGGATTTTTATGTAATCATGGTGATGGATTGGCTCTATTCGTGCTTTGCTGTGATTTCCGGACGAGAGTCATTAGACTCGAGTTCCCTAATAAGCTGGTTATTGAATGGAAGGGAAATGTCGTTGTGCCGAAGGGTAGGTTTATTTCCTACCTCAAAGCTTCAAAGATGATCAGAAAGGGGTGCATCTATCATTTAGTCTAGGTGGCAGACAATACTCCAAAAGTACCTGCCCCCGAGTCTGTGCCAGTGGTGAATGAGTTTCTTGAGGTATTTCCAGATAAGCTTCCAGGAATTATACCAGATAGGAATATTGGTTTCGATATTTATGTATTGCCAGATACCCAGCCAATATCTATTCCACCGTACAAAATGGCGCCAGCAGAGTTGCGGGAATTAAAAGAGCAGTTGAAGTATCTATTGGAGAAGGGGTTTATCCAGCCAAATGTGTCGCCGTGGGATGCTTCAGTTCTTTTTATCATAAAGAAGGATGGCTCTCTTTGGGTGTGCATCGACTATAGGCAGCTTAGTAAAGTCACCATCAAGAATAAGTACCCTTTGCCTCGGATAGATGATTTGTTGGACCAATTGCAGGGTGCAAGGTTCTTCTCCAACATTTATTTGCGGTCAGGGTACCACCAATTGAAGATCAGGGAGCAGGATATTTCTAAGACCGCTTTCAGAACTCGTTATGGACACTTTGAATTCTTGGTCATGCCTTTTGGGATAACCAACGCCCTGGCAGCTTTTATGGATCTTATGAATCGGGTCTTCAAGTTGTTCTTAGACTCCTTCGTGATTGTTTTCATTGACGACATCCTCGTATATTCGCAGAGTAGGGAGGATCATGCCAGCCACCTAAAGGCGATTTTGGAGACTCTATATCAGCACTAATTATATGTAAAGGTTTCCAAATGTGAATTTTGGTTGGAAACCGTCACTTTTCTTGGTCATGTTGTTTCCAGTAAGGGGATTCAAGTGGACCCCTAAAAGATTTGCAGCGGTGAAGGATTGGCCTAGGCCCACAATCCCGATGGAGATCCATACCATTTTGGGGTTAGCAGGGTATTATTGGAGGTTTGTAGAGGGATTCTCCACCCTCGCCTCTCCTTTGACTAAATTGACGCACAAATCAACCAAGTTCCAGTAGTCAGATGCTTGTGAGAAAAGTTTCCAGGAATTGAAGACAAGGTTTACTTCGGCACCAGTACTGGTCTTGCCAGAAGGCATAGCGGGGTCTTCGGTTTATTGTGACGCCTTCGGGGTTGGTTTAGGGTGTGTTCTGATGCAGCACGGGAAGGTCATAGCATATGCTTCTAGGAAACTCAAGAATCACGAGGAGAATTATTTGACGCATGATTTGGAGCTTGCATCAATTGTGTTTGCCTTGAAAATATGGCGGCATTGTCTTTTTGGGGTTCATGTAGATGTGTTTTCAGACCAAAGATTCTCCAGTATTTTTTCAAGCAGAAGGAGCTGAATTTGAGGCAACGGCGGTTGCTAGAATTGCTTAAGGATTATGATATAGACATGTTGTACCATCCAGGAAAGGCGAACGTGGTGGCCGACGCCCTCAGTCAGAAAATCATGGGTAACTTGGCTCACTTGGGAGCAGATCAGAGGCTCCTAGCTAGGGAGATACATCAGTTGGCTAGCCTTGGGGTTTGTATCTCGGCCTCGAATGAGGAGGAACTCATGGTGCATAATATAGCAGAATCGTCGCTCATGGCGGAGGTTAAAGAAAAGTAGTTTATTGATCCAGCATTGGCACAATTAAAGGGGGCCGTTCTAAGCAACAAGATTTCAGCATTTTCACTCGCCAGCAATGATGGTGTGCTACGGTGCCATGACAGGTTATGTGTCCCGGATGTGGATAATCTTTGAGAGAGGGTAATGGCGGAGGCTCATCATTCCAGGTATTCAGTGCACCCAGGCTCTACAAATATGTATCACGATCTCAAGGATATCTATTGGTGGAGTGGTATGAAGAAGAGCGTGGCAGACTTCATCTTAAGTGTCCAAATTGCCAGCAAGTGACAGCCGAGCATTAGCGGCCGGGAGGGTTGACTTAGCTTATAGAAATACCGATGTGGAAGTGAGAAATGATCAATATGGACTTCGTGACAGGACTACCTCATATTCAGCACAGGTTCGACTCAGTTTGGGTAATAGTGGATAGACTCACCAAATCAGCTCACTTTTTGCAAGTCAAGTCCACCGATACTACAGAACAATATGCTCGGTTATATATCAAGAAGATAGTGAGGCTTCATGGTACGCCTCTTTATATTGTTTCGGATCGAGGAGCTCAGTTTATAGCTAACTTCAGGAGGAAATTTCAGCAAGGTTAGGGTACTCAAGTGAATCTTTGCACCGCTTTTCATCCGCGGACCGATGGTCAAGCAGAGTGGACTATTCAGACTCTCGAGGATATGTTGAGGGCATGTGTCTTGGATTTTAAAGGTAATTAGGATGATCACCTGCCCCTTATAGAGTTTGCTTATTATAACAGCTTCCACGCTAACATCCAGATGGCCCCATTTGAAGCATTGTACGGAAGAAGGTGTAGGTCCCCGATCGGGTGGTTCGAGGTTGGTGAAGCGGAATAAATAGGGCCAGATCTCGTGCATCAGGCCATGGAGAAGGTAAGAGTCATTCAGGAAAGGGTGAAGACTGCTCAAAGTCGCCAGAAATCCTATGCAAACGTGCGTCGAAAAGAATTGAACTTTCATAAAGGAGATTGGGTATTTTTGAGGGTCTCTCCTATGAAAGGAGTCATGCGCTTTGGTAATAAGGAAAAACTAAGTCCTAGGTACGTCGGGCCTTATCAAATCGCTCAAAGGATCGGTCAAGTTGCGTATAGATTGGAATTTCCCCCTGAGATGTCCTTTGTGCACCCGATGTTACATGTATCCATGTTGAGGAAAGTTGTGGATGATCCGTCTGAAATCGTGCCAGTTGAAGACACTCAAGGTTACAGAAAAGTTATCATATGAGGAGATTCCGATTGTTGTTCTAGATAGACAAGTACGAAAGTTTCAGAACAAGGATATTGCTTCAGTTAAGGTGTTGTGGCAAAACCAACAAGTCGAGGAAGCCACGTGGGTAGCGAAAGATGAGGTGAAGACAAAATACCCCCATCTATTTGAGTAAGTCTAGAAATGATCGTGTGAATCTTCTCCCTAGGAGCACTAGTGTTGTGTCCCATTAGGTGTAAGAAACCTTCCTTCTCTCCCCTAGTGCCTTACTATTGTAGTTTCTCCAAGTTGTGCCAACAAATTTTATGTGTTGTGGTTATTTAAGAAATGTACAGTCCTTTTTAGTAATGAAAGTTTTGTGCTCCCATGGTAAGGTGATGTATGGAAGTAATAATTAATTTTGCATGGAGATGGAGTATCAAAGTGTTCTAATTGTGTAATGATTAGTTTTGCATGGAGGATTTGTATTGAAATCAATAATTGTGCCGTACCCTTGTGATAGGTAAATGGCTTTAATAGTGCTTGGAAATATGTTTTTGGGGCTATTTGACAGGTGGTTATGTCCATATTACAAATCACACTCTTGCAAAAATTTTCTAAAACAAACTTGAAAGTTAATAAAAGTGTAGGAACTTGCATATCATGTTTTCAAACTCATTTGGTTTCCAAGTCCTCATTCGAGGATGAACGATCTTAACCGGGGGAGGATGTAAGGCCCCGTGAAAATTAGTGCTCAGATGCTAGAAGCTCATAGAGTCGAGTCTGCTTACGTGGATCGGATCATTTTTACTGTTTTGCACTTTAAAATGTGAAATCGAAATTTTTCCATAAAAGGTCCAATCTGCAGTCTAGAATGCGGTCGCAACCGCATTTCTGCCGCAGAAGGTTCCAGAGAGCAACCAATTTTTAATGTTAAAAATGCGGTCAGATCTGCAATCGCAAAATCAATATGCGGATCGCAGAGTGATCGCATATGGTCCCTGAAGAAATTCGAAGGTCAGTTTTGCGGTGCATTCTGCGACCGCAGAACAGGAATAGGGACCGCATATCTACCGCATTCCCAACCCGAGAGGCCCAAAACTTGAGCCATTTCTGCGGTCCATTCTGCGGACCGCATGTCGGTTCTGCGACCGCAGATTGCATCGCAGATCGTGCTCGCCTGGTATTTTTCTAAAATTTTAGACCCGACCTACCTTTTATTAAAACACCTTCTCCCTCATTTTTAACATACCTCTGATCAAAATAAAACAGAGGGAGAGAGAGTTCTTAAGATAAAAAGCTAAATCTTCATCATCTAGTCTTTTAAAACCATTAAAGCTCGTAAAATTCTTGGTGCATTTTCTTCTCTACTGATTTCTCAGGCAAAATCCCTAACCCATTCCCCCTATGATTTGAAATTTAAGCTTGGGATGAAACCCCATACACTTCTTTTGAAATTCTTCATAAAACCTTCATGCATGTTTTCAAAACCTTAGAATCTTATGAAAAGGGAATTGGGTAGTAAATTGTGAATTCCTATTCTAAAGGTCTATGTATTAATCATGATCTAGATTGACTCATCTTGATTGCTTGGTGAATTGGAGTGGAAGTTAGAAAGAGATATTCAATTCCAGGTATGTATGGCTAACTGTGATCCTTGTGAAATCGCTTGTGTTTGTGAAATTGTTTGATAATTGATATTCATGTGCGGATCATTGTGAAACTCTTGTGATGTATACTTGTGTGGTAACACCTTGTGGTGGAAGTTAAGGAACTTGTAATTGAAAGAATTTGGAAATGGTGGAAATGAAAATATTGTGGAATAACGTGTATGACTGGTTGTGAACAACTGTTGTGGTAACCCGAATTGTCTACAAATTGATGAACATGAGGAAATTATTTTTGCTAGTTGTGGAAATACATCACCCTTGTTGTGGTTCTATCATAACAATGTGCTATTGTTGGTTTCTTGTATTTGTTTTTGTGTTGTACGTTTGTTTGTGAATTGAAACTGTCAGGCGGGGTCGGGTTGTGCACCGCAACACGGTGAAATAAGGTGTGGGTTGGGGTGATAAAGGTGGTCGCGGTAATAAGGGTGGACGAGGTAATAAGGGTGGAAATTTTGATCCAATATCATATTGAAATGAATATAAATCATGAAATGATCAATGTGGAATTGTGAAAGGAGACAGCAGAAGAGTTTGTAACTTATGGGGCACTGATTGCCCCTTTGTTTGACTAATTGTATCATTTGCTGTGAAATGCTTTGTTGTTGTTCAATTGTTGTGCTATTGTTGTTCAGCTTTCCATTTGTATATGTATTTTCGTCTTGAGTTTACTTGGGACAGAGTTTGTTCATACATTCCAGTACAATTAAAATGTGCTGACGTCCCTTTTGCTGGGGGCGCTACATTTGTGTTAAGATTATAGGTGGATCCGCAGCAGGCACTCCAGTCCACCGTCCATAGCTCTTCCTCCTTTCTATCAGCTGTGTACATGTTGGTGAGCCCCTCTCCTTCTAGGTCCCTGCGTTGTTCAGGCCACCTCTGTTGTCGTAATAATAGTTTTGTGATGTCATTGCAAAGGTATAGCCGGGCCTTGTCGCCGGCAAGTGTTGTATTATCTTTCTCTTAGAGGCTCCATAGATAGTGTCATGTGGGTCAGAACTTATGTACATAGGTGTATGTTTTGGGCGCTATATGTTTGTACACCACGTTCCCTGTAAATCATACGTGTTTTGTAAAAGATGTTCCCTGTTAATCATAATGTGTGCTTATAAAAGAGAATTCATATTTACTTTCAATTGCATTTGGTATCTTTTAGCTAATCAACAATGAATAATGTGGGGTAACGCGTGAGGAATAGGAAAGGCACCCAGGTTCACTTGACTGGGGCTACCCGGTCGGGCGCCGGTCATGTCCCTCGGTTTGGGGCGTGACACCCACGAGTAATACAATTAGGCAATCTATCAAAACGTCCTAGTTAACTAACAATGACGCTGAGTATGAGGCCATGATTCAGTTCTTGAGCTAGCTAAGTGTTTGGGAGTGGAGGTCATCGAGGCCAAGCATGACCCATTGCTTGTGGTAAACCATGTCAACAAAACATTCGAGGTTCGAGAAGACCAAATGTAGAGGTACTTGATGTTGATACCCAATTTTTCCTAGGTATTCTTGTACCCAAATATTTCGAAAATAGCATATATATATATATATATATATATCTGTGTGTGTGTGCATATATAAGCCCACTCGAGAGTTTTGGTATTTTTTAATGATTTTAAACTAATTTATCGCCTATTTTAATACCATAAAATCCAATAATTATTCTCAAAATTATTATTTTTTGTGAATAACTTATTTTATCCTCACATTAAAGCCAAAATATAATTAGGATAATTTTTTACATATTTTTACAAATTTATTTTGTATTATTAAAGGTAAATTGTAAATAATTGCAATTACAACCTATTTTGTTATTGATAGCATTTTATAATTATAAAATTAACTCCAGTATTTTCAAATTAATATTTTTATAAATTTTGTTTACCCACTATTTTTAGTTGCTTTTAAAATCGTTATTACTATATTCTGTAAAATAAAATGGAAAGTGCCTAATTAAAATCTAGCCCCAATTGCACCCTAATTCGACCCAATTCCAACCCCAAAATCAAACAAGCCAATTTCATATTTGACCCAATCCATGACCCGTTTCTCAGACCGCCAGGCTTCCCCTTTAATCATGGCCGTTGATCAACGGTCGTGATTCCATCTTACCTTTTTAATTCAAACGACCCCCAATACCCTAACCTCATTCTCAAAACTCTCTACCTCTGAATCCCCCTCTTCTCTCAACTCACCTCAAACCCTAGCCGCCGCCTCTCACTTAAACCCAAATCCATGGCTTCCCAGGCTCATCGGAGGCCTATATCTACCTCGCATAGCTTCTACGTGCTCGTCTTTGAGGTCCTATGACCAGATCCTGCAGGGTTTCGACCAAGCCTTTGCTCGATGAGTGTTCTCCGGTCATCTTCAACCTATGTCCGCCCAGCCATGTCTATTCGAGTTCAATCTTCGACTATCCTGCTTAGATCGAGGGTTTTCAAAGCCTTTCTCATCGCCTGGGTTTCTTACGAAACCCTAATCTCTAAGGTTCCTTTGATTTATTTTCAAATCTGCTCTGAATCTATGTGTGTTTGAACTTTATTAGCATGTTTCTCGAAGTTTCTTCAATTTTTGCTTTCAAAACTCTTTATTCTTTAATAAGGGTTTTTATGTTAAGTTACTTCGAATCTCCTCTCTGATTCTCGATATGTTTTGCTACTGAGTTAGCATGTTCAAAACCCTAATTTTTGAGATTTTCTTAGTTTGTTTATTAAAATTCATTTACCTTGTTTTTCTATCTAAGTTAGCATGTTTTAATTCCTAATTTTTTTGGGGTTTATTCAAGATTCTAAATTTTTTTTCTCATTTCACTTGTTTATCACCTCTAAACCTGACTGATTTTGAAAACCCTAGTTCTTTGGGGGTCTATGTGAGTTCCTGAAGTTCTTCGTCTGTTTGAAATTGCTTAATGTGATTCCTTTACTTCAACTCTATTTTTCTTTATGTGATTCTTTTGATACTGAGTTCTTGCTACCTGTCAAACTTGACTATAGTTTTCACTCGACTCTTTGTATGCTTTTGATCTTTTCTCTATAGTTAAACACTGAAACCTGACTATCATGCTTCGAATATTTTCTTTGACCTACTACCATATGCTGTTCTTTTTCCATAGCTTGGCCTCACAAGTCTATTACTTGTGCATTCATTTATATATTGAGTCTCTTCTATAATGAATTTTTCAAACTTGTAATTAATTAAAAAACTTTTCCTTTCATGAAATCAGATTTTACTCGCCTGTCAAGGGTTAATGGATTCTTTTTCTTTGTTTGGCCTAACTAAACCCTTTCCAAAAATAAGTACAATCTTGTACTTAGACTTAAATACCTACTGTATGATTTTACTGCTCCTTTTATGGCAACAAATCCTGCTCACAAACTGATTTTCTTTCCTTATTTTGATCTTGTTAGTATCCGTTTGAGCAATAATCCCTTGATTAAAAGGAAGTCTTATGTTAATTGATTCTGATTGTGAATCATGCCCATATTTGTATTAAAGCTATACTTGTTACCTTATTCTTTACATGTTTTCAAAGCTATAAATACCTATACTCTTCCCTTTCACGGACACAAACACACACAGCATACGTTACTACTTCTTCTCTCTACATTTAAAATTTCTTAAGCCTTCGAGTTCTCTGGCTCACAAGTTCAAGAATTCCTTATCTCATTGTGGTTTTGGCTGAAAGAATTTTGTTGTTTCTTTGTTTACTTTCTCTGCAACTGGTATGTCTCTCATTGTTTAAATTCTGCCTCTCCACTTCATGTTTATTCTTCAGCCTTTCCTCTGTTTGTCTTACTATTTTGATGTTGTAATTTCTGCAAGTTTTACTTACTGCTTTCCTCTGTGCTTACATGAATTCCCCCCCCCCCCCCACATTCCCTTTGTATGTTGAGTTATGGTTCAGAAAATCATGGCAAAACTTAACATTGTTGTTCATGTATATAGACTAGACTCCCTGAGTCCTAAACTCTTTCAATTACCATTCCCCTTCCCCTTATATTTATTCTGAGATGGAGACTTTGGTCTATCAGTGTCCTAATCAGTGTCCGGACCATAGTCTGACCTTCAATTGGTTTGTGCTCTTCTTTGTTGGCTGAACACGCCTGGTCAGGTGTGTGCCAGCCTACTTTGTAGCTAGGTGTAGCTGTAATTTCTGATGTATTTTAATTTCTATCTTATTTTTTGGTCTGTAATAATTTGCATAACTCGAGGATCTAGTGAAAAAGGGAGGGATTTACTTTTATTCATAAAAGGGTATCTTCTTTACTGTTAATATTTGTAATTTCACATGTAGAAACCATGTCTACAGGTTTTAACTTTTAGGGTGTCTTTGGTATAATAGAAAATGTTTTTCGTAAAAAATATTTTCTAAGAAAATATTTTCTTGCAAAATAAGTAGTAATCTTATTCATTTTCCAGTGATTGGTACGCAAATTAAGGAAAATGACTTCTCAAGAGTATTCATAAATAATTTAGATATAATAAATATGAAGCCAAAAACTTTCAAACCAACAACCTTCCGGACCCACAAATTTCACAAGCTTTGGAACCGCTAAACATTCAAAACCGTAAAATTTTGAACCCGTAAACTTTATAATTTCTAAACCACTTCCAAAAATATATACCTCTAAACTCATAATTCTGAAACTTGTAAAATTTTAGCCTTTAAAACAATAAATAATAAAAATAAACTGAAAAAAAACTATTTTTTTTTCAACGGGGAGGGGGTAGTGGTGGGGGCAGGGCTAGGGCCAAATTTCTTTGCTAAGAGATCGCTAATGTCTATGGCATCTGCAGTGGGGAAACCTCTTGCTATTGACAAAGCGACGCAGGACAGAACGAGGCCTAGTGCTGCAAGAGTTAAGATTATAGTGGACCTTTTGAAAAATCATCCAAAAAAGGTCAAGCTACAGATTTTGGATGCTGCCTCAGGTAAATCTGTCGAGTTCCATCAACAAATTGTGTTTGACAATCTGCCAATGTATTGTGAGTTCTGTAAACATCAAGGGCATGATATTAAGGCTTGCAAGATCAGAAAATAAAATGATGGAACAGAAGAGGTAACAGAGAGGAATCTAGCTAAGAATATGATACAGAATAATAGGAATGAAATTGCCAAACTACAAGGGGACACAATGGATTATTTAAATGGTAAACGAGCTGGACAACGATCAAATGATTTACAAGAAAAAGAGGAGAATACAAGAGTTGAATCATCAAAAATCACACAGTTCACCACATTGTCTGCTAAAACAGTGAATGTCAATACTGTTTTGAATGAGAATGGTGGTCTTTGTGATTCAATTGTACATCAGGGCACTGGAAAAGATGTTTTGATACAGAAGGATGATTTTAACTCTAATCATTTTGCTGTAATGGATAGGAATGAGGCAGATCAACAGGCAGCTGTAGAAACTGAAATGCCAGATGCCTCCAATATTGAACCTACAGCTGAATTGTGAAGGAGGTGCAGAATCTGGATAATCCTAAGGTTATTAATCAGGCTCGAGCATATGACTCTGCAGAGTATATTGCTAATAATACACGGGCTGAGTAAATAGGTGAAAGGTATGGTCAGCTTTCCAAATGCAATATGCAGCAGCAGTCAACTGTTACATTTGCAGAATCTGTGCCAATAACTGAAGGAGCTTCTGGATCTATTGATACTATGCAAATAACTGTTCCATTGGAAATGCATAGTATGATTGAGAATAATGCTGAGAAAAAGCATACAAGAGTTGAATCATCAAAAATTGCACAGATCACCACACTGTCTGTTAAAACAGTGAACGACTATACTGTTTTGAATGAGAATTGTGGTCTCTGTGATTCAATTGTACATCAGGGCACTGGAAAAGATGTTTTGATACAGAAGGATGATCTTAACTCTAATCTTGTTGATGTAATGGATAGGAATGAGGCAGATCAATAGGAAGCTGTAGAAACTGAAGTGCCAGATGCCTCTATTTCTAAACCTATAGCTGAACTTGTGATGGAGGTGCAGAATCTAGATAATCCTAAGGTTATTAATCAGGCTCGAGCATATGACTCTGCAGAGTATATTGCTAATAATGCACGGGCTAAGCAGATAGGTAAAAGGGATGGGCAGCACTCCAAATGCAATATGCAGCAGCAGTCAACTGTTACATTTGCAGAATCTGTGCCAATAACTGAAGGAGTTTCTGGATCTGTTGATACAATGCAAATCACTGTTCCATTGGAAATGCAGTGTAGGATTGAGAATAATGCTAAGATAAAGCACACAAAAGTAATCCATTGCAGTCAGGGTGCACAGGAAGGACAGAAAATTGTAGAACTGACTGAACAGCAGCAGGCTAAGATGATGTCTAACAATGACAATACCAATATGCCTACTCAAGCAACTGGAAAAAACATCGATGCAATGGACACAGCTCACACTGATTTGCCTTTGCAATCAAGAGAGAAGGCATCAGTTTCTAATAACATTGATGTTTCCACCAAATCTGGATAGAAACAATCTGCTCAACAGATGGACACACCGAGCTCCAACAGAAATGAAACTATCAAAAGTAGCAACAAACAGAATGCAGAGAAGGTTACAGCAATAACAATGAGTTCCAATTCATCTGCCGCACTTGCAATTTTCTGTAAAGATGAAGAAAAAGAAGCTAGAGGGGTCATTCAAAAGGTCCAAAGCTATACTCCCATTTCTATATCCAGTATGTATGCCGAGGGAGGTATCAACGATAGTGGGAAATTCTTAAGTCTCAATGGAAAGAATAGACAACAAATTCTAGATAACATGAGAGATTTGGTAATTAAATCGAAACTATGGGACCAATGTTACTCTGATGAAGACAAGAACTGGGATGAAGGCTCTGCTGGTTGGGAATCTGATCAGGAAGGCCAACAAGATGATTGCATCTGCACAGGAGAGGACAGTGAGGCTACGATCAAGCCAAAAGCTCAAAGGAATTCTGCAAACATGAATGGGAGTGTAAAACTGTCATATACAGCAAGCAATTTGAATCATAATGCGCCAGTTTTCATTCCAAAAAATGATACAACATCAGGAACTTCAAAGGTAACAACAACAGAGATCGACCAAATAGAAACAACACAAAAAGCAATCCAATTCACGGGAGAATCAGCAATGTTTGGAAACAAAACAACATTTCCAACTTGTGGACAAAATCAGAAGATAGTCTTACAAAACAGGCAGCCACAAACAAACTGTACTTCTACGGATAACAAATTAGTAGCTTCTTCACAAGTAGCACAGAATGATATGGAAGGAAATCACATATATGAAGAAGGAGAGGAACAGGATATCTTAACGCAATGCCGAAAGAATGCTGCAAGAATGGGGGATTTGTCACCAACGCACAGTAAAACAAGTAAAAAGAATCATCAAAAGGATAGAAGTTGGGATGGCAGGATGGCTGAAGACGCAAACAAAAGGAAGCTTCCAATGCGAATTGCAAAACAAAAGCAGATGACTCAAAATACCTTTATAAAGCCCAGTAAAACAAAGAACAAAGCATGAATTGTGAAGATCTCTTTGAATTCATCACAAAGTTGGAGAAAGGACAGCACATTACACGCTACCTCATTTTTCATTTTATCTTCTTAATATCCGCATTTGTAATATCACAACAGAGTTGTGTTATGAACTCTGTGGGGATCATGCTATATCTCGGACATTCAAGTTATTATGATGTAATTTTAAGTTTTTTATTATCAATAAAAATCCAACTCTAGGCTTTACCTAGTGTTTGCTTAAAAAAATCATTAGGTGGCGACTCTTCAACTTCTAAACCCAATTCGCGAAAGGGAATAGAGTTGTCCTCCCAATGTCGTATACCCGATTTCGACCTAATAGAAAAAAGGGGCGTGACACTTGTACAAACTATAGGTAGCCCTATATCAATTCAAAGAATAGACCCTATAGCACGTACCTCCAGAGTAAAACAGCAAGGCCGACGCTCTTGCGTATTTGGGGTCATCGGTTAAAAATGATGAGCTTAGCTCAGGAACTGTCACACAACTTTCGAAGTCAGTAATCAAAAAAGGTGACGCCAAAATGAACTCCACAAGCCTAACCTTGTATTGGAGGACTAATTACATCATATACCTAAAGAAATAGAAGCTTACATCGGTGAATCGAGATCTCAGCGCACGAAGGTCGCACGGTTCATATTGGCTGAAGATGGAATATTGTATAGAAGAATGGTTGATGGACCGTTGGCGATATGTTTGGGTCTGGGGATATTGACTACGTCCTACGAGAAATTCGCAAGGGCACTTGCACAAATCATTTTGGTGCCGAATCATTGGTTCACAAAGTCATCAGAGCGGGATATTATTGGGCCAATATGGAAACAACACTAAAGAATTTTTTTGAAAGTGCGACAAATATCAAAGGTGTGCTCCGATGATCCACCAACTCGGAGAGCAACTCCACTCAGTCCTATGTCAATGGTCATCTATGAAATGGGGAATGAATATCGCCAGCGCTCTACCATCGGTCCAAAGTAAATCTAAATTTATTTTGTTTATGACTGACTATTTCCCTAAGTGGGTTGAAGCACAGGTCTTCGAGAAAGTTAGAGAAAAAGAACTCATAGACTTCATCTTGGAGCATAATATATGCCGATTCGGGATGTCTGCCAAGATCATATGCGATAATGGAAAGCAATTCATTGGCAGCAAAGTGATAAAGTTTCTCGAAGACCACAAAATAAAAAGGATCATGTCAACGCCGTATCATCTCTGTGGGAACGGACAGGCTGAATCGACAAACAAGACCATCATTCTAAAGGAAAATAGAGAGAAATATTGCCCGAGATTCTTTGGGCGTATGGAACAACGTCAAAATCCAATACGGGGGCGACACTGTTCTCTTTAGTCTATGGTGCCGAAGCTCTGATCCCGATCAAAGTTGGGGAACCTAGCTTTAGGTGTCGATATGCAATGGAAGAGTCAAATCACGAGGCTATGAATACGAGCCTCAATTTGCTAGATGAAAGATGAGAAGTCTCCCTCATTCGAATGGCCACATAGAAATTGCGGATCGAAAGGTATTACAATCGGAGAGCCAATATTCGACACGTTGAAATCGGGGATTTAGTTTTGAGAAAGATCACCGCCAATACTCGAGACCCAAATGAAGGAAAACTTGGCCCAAACTAGGAAGGACCATATCAGTTCCTCGATATCGTCGAGAAGGGATCTTACAAATTTGGCACGATGGACGACGAGCAATTACAAAACAATTGGAACGTATCGTTATTCAAATGATATTACTACTAAGGTACACCCTTCTCTATTTTCATTTACATTTTATACTAACCAACTGCAAGTGTTCAATCGACGACATTGAAGGATTCTTCATCACAAAGTCCTTAGGTCAAAAAGCACGCGTTGCACTCTTTTCCCTTAGATCGATTTTTGAATCAAATGGGCTTTTCCTACGAGGGTTTTAATGAGGCAACAATTTATTCATGCTAACTTAGAGAAATTCCACAATATCCGAGGATTTTATCTAATCAACCCTGAATACTGGGGGGCATCACCCACGGGCGTCAAATTTGTTACAAGGAAGATTCTTTGTGTCAATTGGGTCTCAATAGGTAAAATTTTGTAAGGGTCAAACAAACTGTGCCTATGCAGATTACTCGAGCCCTAAAGGCAAGTATGTATAATCTATGGAGAGAAGTATTTTTCCTTGCCAAATATTTCATGCCTTAGAGAAATGTTTACTTTACAATTTCATACTTTTGGTCTATTGTGGAAAAATGCTTTAGGGTCGATCACAATTGAAGCCCAAACAACTTACCCCATACTCGGGGACTACTGTCTGAAAAATCGACGTAATCGAATTATTAAAGTCTCAAGATCATAAGACCTTAAAAATGCAACCCTCGTTTTCATATGCCATGGCCACCTTACTCGGGGACTAACACTTCAAAAAGTTCAGATTGTAACAGGGAAATAAACCCAAGAGGCAAATCCCAAGCTAAAGGCTACGGCCAACTGATACGGTTCGGAGATATCTGAATTTTGTAATAAAATAGGCCTTTGAATATTTTCATAAGACCAATTGTTTTCTATAAAAGGCTACCCTAGGAAAAATTACAAGGGTTTTTTATCATATCAACCCTCGAAAATCCTGAGGGATACCGAATTGTTCGAATTATCGAACCATTTTCTATGTTTCGTAATAAGGCATTAAAAAACAAAGCATTTTGATATCATTAACCCTCGAAAATAGTGGGATACAAATAGAGATTTATCTCATGCTAAGGCATTATATATTTTTATTTGATTAACATTTAAGCCTAAAGGGGTAAAAAGACTTATGTATATTAAAATGATCGCTCTACAAAGGCTACATCGACCCAATATAAAAGCCTAAAGGCCAACTTTTATTTTGAGTTCAAGGAATCGTCCTCACTCAGTAAAAACCTAAGGGTTATCCAACTTTAAGTTCGAGTAAGTACTCACTCAGCACTAGTTCGGATTCGATCTAAATTGCCTAAACCTCGAACCTATGAATGCAATTTCATAAGAAAAATAAAGTATAGACAAGATAGAAAGGGAAAGAAAAGATCTTTTATATATCAAAAAGTTATTTATAAGAGAAACGTGGCCATATCGGAATATACAAAAGGATCCTAAGCCCTCAATCTTCTCAGGAAGCAACATCTTCGTCCCCGCGGGACTTCTCCGCTCTCGGACTCACTCTTGTTCCCGGAATAATCATCATCATAAGAGACCAATATTTTAGCTTCGACTTCTAGCTCTTTTGCATCTTTGATCTCAGTATCAAGATGGAAGCCACGAGCATGGATCTCCTTGAGAATCTCCCTTCGAGACTGGCACTTGGCAAGCTCGACAACCTAGTATGCTCGAGTCTGAGCAGTATCAGCAATTTCCTTTGCTCGAGCTTGAGAGGCTTCAACGTCACATCAGTAGGCAGCCATAATTGCCTCAGCATCGGTGTTAGCTGTCTCAGCTTGACATTTCGCCACCGCAAGTTCCTTGACCAACCGAGCCTGGAGCTCTTCAATTTTCTTGGCTTGTGCCCATTTGTTCTCTTTTATTCCTTGGAGTTGGCTTTCAGCTGAGTATAACTGACATGAGCGACCTCTTTCCTGAAGCAAGGTGGTCCATATTTTTCTTCCACACTATAGTTTCCGCCTTCATCGCATCTACCTCCCCACGGAGTTGCCCGATCATCTCGTGCAGCTGCTGGACCTGTGAGATCGATTTATTAGCCATCACTCCGGAACCAACGTCATGAGCTTCTAAGACTTTTATTACATGCTCAGTCAGTTGTTGCAGCCAAACGCACACACAAGTATATGCGGTCGTCAAGTAATAAAGTGACTGAAAGTCGAATGTCGAACCCACGAGGACTTATGATCAACTATTAACTAAATTAGACTATTCTAATTATCTATACAAGAATTAAACCAAGAAGTATTTAATTATAAACTAATGAAAATAAAAAAAATAATGAACTTTGGATAGAGAAAGAGTAGATTTTTATGATATCAATGTAACAAAAACGATCTAGGGTTATGGGCTATCTAACATTCTTTTGTATTCTTAAACTGAATTAACTAACTTATCTAGTTTATTGGTTGACATGGTTAATATTGCTTGTAGGAATTTAACGAGTTCTTATTCATATATTCAAGTTAACATAATGCCTATATGCCTATGGAGTTAGAATCAACAAGAACGCATTTATCATTCCTATAAATCAACTAAGCAAGGCAATTAGGTATATACATATCCTAATCGTGAACCCGTTCCCTGATGCCCAGGTTCAAGAACTTGCTCTACTCAATCCTATATGCAATCTAGAATTCCCACTTTCGATTTTAAACCTAGATTCGTAGATAGTATTCAGTTGGTGATCAAGCAATCAAATAATTAAGTGCATAATTGAATTAATAGACCAATATGATAAACTAAGAAATCAAAATCAATATCCGAATAATAATAGTCATGAAAGAACCACAACCCTAGTACGTGAAGTTTAGCTTCACATAGACATGGTAGCAAAATAACAAATCATATAAAGAAACATAAAAAGACTAAGTTGGTGGAAGAAAATATTAAACTCGGCCTCCACGGTAGCTCTGTGCTTGTGCTTTCCTCTCAAAAGCGTCCTCCTCCCTCAAAATATTGTTTTTCCATGTATATATACCAAGTAGGGTTGGGCCCAAACAATTATACCTTCTCCAATGTGAAAAAGGATACTTTTTTTGGATTTGACTAGTGCGATCACGCTAGTGGTCACACTAGTGGCCCAGTGTTCTGCTTGACGAGCGCTACCTGAGCGCGATCACGCTATTGACACGCAATTTTCACCCTGTTCCATTTTGAATTTGGAAAAATATAAAACATAAAATTTGTATCCATTTGAGTTAGCTTTCCAGATATATATATATTGTATAGCCAAAATAGAGTTTTTAGGAAAATGTTATATCTATTTTACTAGATAGTGCGCAATATGGCTACTGGAGTCCTCGTTCGCTCTAACTGTCATCCGTTGACCCCCAAATACAATCCCAACTTAATTCCTTAAACTTTTACTCAATATTTAAAGCTCCAAATCACTTGACTTCATTCATAACATCTATATAGCTCGAAATCACTCCTATAAGGCATAAAACACACAGTTACTGCAAAATACTTGCGATTAAAGCTCAAATTCAATTAAAGTACAGTAAATTAGAGTGTAATAAGCGACTAAAATAAGTAATTATATCCTATAATCAACAATCCGCACTTAAAAATTTCTCATCCTCGAATCAACCAAAAATTTACTCTATCTATGAGCACTTAACATATTCGAAGCACACTACACCACTGATTATGGTTGATAGTAAAAATTAAACTCTAGCATATGCAATCATCATACACTTCCCTTTAATTATGTTATTCTTCAAAAATATTTAAACAAAGACAATATGCTCACAACAATCCTAGCCTCAAAAACTGACTCGATGTCACAATACACCCATGACTTGAACACCCAACATCCTAGAGAAGTCTAATAATGTTATCTATCCTTCGTGAAACCATGTGCCCTCACAACCAAAGCAAAGAAAGTAAAATCAATCCCCGCATTCGAATCTCATGCTCACATATATCAAATAAAAACGCTCACGCTTACAAAAGAAGCCACATGCATGTAATTGGTACCATATGCTGCCCTTAATGTAAATCTCTACTAATGTAGGCTCGCTCGATCTAAAATCAATTAGATATTTTTCGTGGTTTTAATGTGGGCTAAGGGATGGATAGGATATATTTAGGAATAGTGACTAACCCTCCTAAGCACTTTAACATGCCATATAATCAACTTTAAGCTCAAATTCTTCAATCCACTTCACTTTCACAAATAATATCACCCAAAAAATGCTCACTTCTTCTTTAAACACTACATTAATTCATAGCTGCTAGCAGGAACAAGACAACAATGTATTCATCTTTATGTCTTTCTTCTTTTTTTTCCAAATTATTCCTTCTTCTGTTTTTCAATTTTCGCTAATGGTGTGTACTCCTTTCTTCCTTTTATTGGCTCCACTCAAAAGCCACCCCATTCTTAGTTCCTTCTTACTTCTTTTAGCGCTCATCTCACAATTAAAATGCTTTAAGAGGAAAAGGGATCGAAACAATGTCAATTAAGAATAAAAAAGGTATAGGCTTGTAATGTGGGTACCAAATAAAAGTCTATACACTTAAAAGGGTTTACTAGGGATAAATTTTATTTATGGTAAGTAATTAAGCTCAAAAAGATCAGAGGAAGCCTTAAATCATTTTTCAAATCAAGCATCACCTAAAATTTCGCTTCAACTCATATACCGGGAAAGTTTTAGACACAGCTAAAATACATGGACTACACAAAAAACTCACCACACATGGCACATGACTCACTAAGGACGATCCCATTCCGACTCTCAAACAAATGCAAATATTCACGGAGTCATGAAATATTAAGCATTAAGCACAAAGTGAACATATGTCTAGAAAATGAGACATAGGCGCCACAAAACATGTTATCCAAGTAAGCAAAGCATCATCAATAAATTCAAATCATAGGGAAGATACTACACATGCCAAAGCCTAAATATGCTACTATCAAATAAGTCAAGGGCGCATAGGTTTGTCTCATCTTTCTTCCTCCATTTTATTCCCTAAACTACTCTAAAAGAAAAAATTACTCGGTTCAAACTACATCCCATGGAAAAGAACCGAGGCACAAAGAAAAACCACGGGAGATTATTGCTACCTAAAGAAATCTAAAAGACATATTTTTATGTTTTATTTGTTTAGACTTTAATCCCTCAAGAAAACTGTCTAGGAGATCCAGCGTCGGGAAAATTCTAAATTTATCAATTTTTTTCTCATAGCTACTAAAATACTACACAACTACAAAAACAGAAGTTAATATCTTTCTAACATCATACTAATAATTATATAGAAATATTGTTTTTTTATTTTTTTTAAAAAAATTACTAAACTAAGAACGAGTACTATAACTAAGCTAACATAGCACAGAAAATCACCCACACAATCTCCTCACCCGATACTTAAAATTGTGCAATGTCCTCAATGCACACTAAAAATAACAAGAGGGTAAAAGAGACTCCCTGGTAGGCCAAAGGCTGAAAATTTTGCGGCTGATGGTATACTCAGACTTCTCCCAGGTACGATCCTTTGTGCGGTCACCCCACACTTATTTCAATCACATAGCTCACTTTTGCACCATTCTAGTGGATTTTCTTCTATGCTCATAATCCTAGGAAAAAACTCTATAAGATAGAAAAATAAAATAAACAAAAATAAATAAATATTTAAAAAAGCAGTAAAACTGGGTTGCCTCCCAACAAGTGCTTAATTTAAAGTTGCAGGACGACTTGAACTAACTTTTGTCTCCACCTTGAACTTATGAATTGTACCCCTAGCATGGTATTTAGACTGTGACTATGCTCCTTTGGTGGGCCTACAAAGATAACCAGGCCAAGTAATAAATTTTTCACTCTGCACTTCGCGACCTTTAGATGAGGAATGTAATTTTTGCTTTTTGGCACAAAAATTCAAGAATATAGGCGCTCTCATCCTCACTCTTCGACCCTTTCATTGGCTCAGATGGCTCGATTACTATCTTACTATCTAAACACAATGTGGAAAAATGATTGGAATGAGGTCTAATGCGCTCTAACTCATGAATTTTACTACTATTTGTATCCCCATATTTACACACACTCAAGTCTCCCAAAGTAATGTTATCTACTCTCTCATATGACTTTAGAGCACTCTTCTCAATATTGGCATCCTCAAGAAAAATATGGTCTAGTGATTAGTATTCTTGTTTTAGCTCCTCAATATGGTCTAAAAAAATTCAGCTTCACACAACTCATTATTAATTTGTTGGGTGTTACATGCATCAACCTTTGTACTCAAATCTGCATCTAAAGTACGTATAGCCAAGCAAAAATTATAAATTTGATGTGCAAGTTCATCTTTCTCCTTAGACCAATCATTCACCAACGTAGTCAGTAGACAACGTCGTTCCGCACATTCGCCTAATCGAGAATATAAGTCCCAATACCAACCCTTACTCCCATATTCAAATTCCGGCCTCCCAGATGTCATGTTGAGAGAACTAGAAACACACTAGAAGAAAAGTCAAATAGTTATAAAATTAAAAATATTTACAAAAAGAGAAGAAAATTCTTGTAAAGATATAAAAGCCTAATTTAGAAAAATATTTAATTTCTAAATCCCCGGCAATGGCGCCAAAAACTTGTTGCGGACAAACGCACACGCAAGTATTCGCGATCGTCAAGTAATAAAGTGACTAAAAGTCGGAAGTCGAATCCACGAGGACATATGATTAGCTATAACTAAATTAGACTATCCTAAATATCTCTACAAGAATTAAACCAAGAGTATTTAATTCTAAACTAATGAAATAAATAAAAACAAATAATGAACTTTGGACAGATAAAAGCAGGTTTTTATGATATCAATGTAATGAAAGCGATCTAGGGTTATGGGCTATCTAACATTCCTATTGTATTCTTCAATTGAATTAACTAACTAATTTATCAAGTTTATTGGTTGATAGGGTTAATATTGCTCATAAAAATCTGTCGAGTTCTTACTCACCTATTCAAGCAAACTTAACGCCCATATGTCTACAGAGTTAGAATCAACAAGAACGCATTTATAATTCCTATAAATCAACCAAGCAAGGCAATTACGTATCCTAACCGCGAATTTGTTCCCCAATGCCCAGGTTCAAGAACTTGCTCTACTCAATCCTATATGCAATCTAGAACTCCCACTTTCGAGTTCAACTCTAGATTCATAGATAGTATTCAATTGGTGATCAAGCAATCAAAAATTAAGTAGAGGATTGAATAAATAAACCAATATGATAAACTAAGAAATCCAAACCAATATCCGAATAACAATAGTCATGAAAGAACCATAATCCTAGAGTGTGAAGTTTAGCTCCACGTAGACATGGTAGGAAAAGAACAAATTATATAAAGAAACATAAAAAGACTAAGTTGTGGAAGAAAAGATGAAACTCGGCCTCCACGGCGGCTCTATGCTTGTGCTTTCCTCTCAAAAATGTCCTACTCCCTCAAAATACCGTTTTTAATGTATATATACAAAGTAGGGTTGGGCCCAAATAATTATTCCTTCTCCAATGTGAAAAAGGACACTTTTCTCGGGTTTGATTAGACGGTCGCGCTACTGGCCCAGTGTTCTGCCTGGCGAGCACAACCTGAGCGCAATCGCGCTATTGACGTGCATTTTTTACCCTGTTCAGTTACCAATTTGGAAAAACATAAAACATGAAAGGTTTAGTCCTTTCAGTTAGCTTTTCAACTATATATTGTGAAGACAAAATGAAGTTTTGAGCAAAAAGTTATATCTATTTTATAAGATAGGGCACAATACGCCTATTGGAGTCTTTGTTCGCTCTAATTATCATTCATTGACCCCCAAACATGATCCCGGCTAAATTCCTTGAACTTTTACTCAAAATTTGAATCTCCAAATCACTTGAATTCATTTTATAACATCTATATAGCTCGAAATCACTCCTACAAGGCATAAAATACAGTTAGTGCAAAATACTAGCGAGTAAAGCTCAAACTCAATAAAAGTGCAGTAAATTAAAGTGTAATAAGCTCCTAAAATATGTAATTATAGCATATCATCATCAATTCATTCTGTTCTCTCTAAGCCACGTCCAGCTCAGCTTGGAGGCCCTTGACTTCTTTTTCCTTTTGCTCGCCGAGAAGCTTGAGAGTGTTTCTCTCCTCAGTAAGCCGTTGAATATCTACCTCATATCAGCTCAGCTCTCCTGAAGACCTAAAGAAAGCTTCATGATGAATCACGGAGGCCTACACAGATGTAAGAAAAAGAATTAGGCAAGAAAGAAAAACACAAGTATAGAGATTGGTATTGGCAAAGAACGTTAGAGCTTACCCGATTCAAAGCCTGCTGGGCCTAATTGAAGAGACATGGTGCTACCACCTCGTCCATCAGATCTTTATCTTCCTTGGTGACCAAATTTTGAAGATAACTAGCCACTCCTACGGGGGCAGCAAAAACTCATGCATCATCTGGAATCAAAATAATGATTGTTCGTTTGCACTCGGGATTAACACTTGGGGCCGGATAGTGGGTGGTCAATCTGAAACTCGAGGAAGATCTGCCCAAGCTTCTCTTCAGTATCTCCAAATCACTTAAGCTAGCGGCATTGTCGATCCTAGGAAAAAAACCTCAGAAAGGTCCTCCCCTCCGAGGGCGGCTTTTACTTGAGGAGTCTTTATGGCTCGAGCCTCCCGAACTTCTTCTTCGGAGAATGAAGTAAGCGATGGGGAGTCTTCAATTTCTATTACCCCGAAATGAGGTAGCTTCAACTCTAGTCAACTTAGGGAATCCAACTGAATCCCCTTCTTAGGCCTCGTCAGAGCGGTGCAGAATACTTTCGGTTTCGACTAATCTGGTGGCCTTTTGACCCTCGATGTTGGCTCATGTTTGATCCACCAGACCGATATCATCATCCTTTTCTTCTTCTTCCTCCTACTCCCTTAAGATTTGAACTGACTCCATGAACATGGGAGTCACATCCTTCTTGTACTATCGTGCCGCTTTATTCTTAGGCTCTTGCCCCTTAGGAGGTCGAAGCCCTTTTTCTCTTGCTTTCCTTTGCCGGCTTCAGGGAAGGTGGTGAGTTTTCTTCTTCACCAGACGGAGGCCTCATCAGCACATCTTTCCCAAGACCTACAGAAGAAGGATAAATGAGATAAAAATGAAATCTGGACAGTAGTCAGATTTATCGGATTACACGAAGACCTATCATGGTTTCAAGCCTCCAACCGACCCTTCGATAACTCGTGCCATGTGCGCTCAGCGTGTTTCGATATCGACACCAGGCAACTAACCTAGTTCTCGAGATGGGGAATTGGACCCGGCATCCATGCAATGACTGTGTTAAATGAAAAGCCAATGAGAAAGAAGGAAAAAATAAAGATAGTAAATAGAAGTTAAAATATGGGATTAAACTTACGTTCCATATTCCATTTCCCCAGAAATGCCATGCTTTCAGCCAAGATCAGGTCATATGTCTTTACTCGGATGAACCATCCCATCCAACCGCGGTCCTTGTCTTCATCGAAGCTTAAGAAAGCTACCTTGTTGGCCCGACGCTGAAGCTTCACTAATCCTCACCGATAAAGTTGGGGACTATACATGCGAAAAAGATGCTCGAGGGTGAAAGTGTTGGACAATACGCTTTACGCTAGAGGGGGGGGGGGTGAATAGCGTTTTAAAAATATTAAGCGTTTTAGTGCGGAATTTAAAAACTTTGCAGAAATTAAAACAAGTGCAGTAGAATAAACTTACACAATGATGTATCCTGGTTGGCCACAAACGTGGTTAGTCCAGTCCCCGAGAGACTCTCTCGAGATTTCCACTAAACTTGTCAAGCTTACGGGTGCTTAACAAACCGTTACAGCTGAGGACACAAGCCTCACCTAGGTGCTCGGGGATCACAATCCCAAAGACTTCAATTGCTCGGGGATACCAATCCCAAAGACTTCAATTGCTCGGGGATAACAATCCCAAAGACTTCAACTGCTCGGGGATAACAATCCCAAAGACTTCAACTGCTCGGGGATAACAATCCCAAAGACTTCAACTGCTCGGGGATAACAATCCCAAAGACTTCAACCGAGGAATCACAAGTTCCTCAACAAACGAGAATCGCAATTCTCTTACAAACACAAAACACACTCACTTTACAAAGCACTCCTTAATGAGTAGATATGAGTAGAAATAGTACGCTCAAGATCACAACAACTTAGCTCAACAGAATGGCTCTTCAAAAAGCTTTATGGATGAATGGAAAATGATGATCAATGTAAGAAAGCTTTTAGCAATGAAAATACTCAAAGTGTATATGTTGTTGTTGTGAAAACACTGAGTTGAAGCTGTATTTATAGGTGAAAAACTCAGTCTTACCGTTGTCTAATTGCCAATTAAGGATTGCTGAAATTACTCAGTGACAATCGATTGTCAAGACTAAACAATCGATTGTTTGCCTATCAGATTAAAAATTCAATCCCAGATTTTACGTCAACAATCGATTACTTCAAATCAATAATCGATTATTTATAACGTTAAGAAATCCTTTCCAATTTTTGGCATAAAACATTGATTGTCCGGAAATCAACAATCGATTATTTTAACAACGTTCAGAAAATCTTTTCTAGATTTTAAGCAAAACATCGATTGTTAAATATCAACAATCGATTACCTGAAGGTAATTGAAAATATATGACAACGGTCAGCTTCAACCATCGATTATCAAATGGAATAATCGATTATTAATTAATTTCAAAACTCTCTGTCTCATATATAATCGATTATCAAAAGCCACAATCGATTATCATCTTATTTAAAATCACTGGGAGACATTTTTCTAATTCTAATCGATTACCATTAGTTCATAATCGATTTTTATGAGTTTTGAAAACTTTGCCTCAGTTAACAATCGATTATCATAAGTACACAATCGATTGTTATGCAGTTTGCAAAAACCTGATGTTAACTGACTTACTCACAATCGATTATCATTAATTCACAATCCATTGTCATGCAGTCTTGGCTTAGAGATACTCGATTATCATAAGTACATAATCGATTATCTTAGCCCAGATTTTTGAGGCATGCTTGGAAAACATTTTAACAAATGTAAATATGCATAGTTTAAAATCATTTGACACTTAATTTAAATATGCATGATTTTGGAAAAATAATTTTAGTAGAGAAGCCATGTTATGAGCCAAGTTGAGGAATCAAGATCACAATTAATATTGACTCAATTATAACATTTCTAAACTTTGTCTTGAGCTTCTTGTAATGCATTCATTTTGTGCTTGTCCTTGAGTACTGCTATATATCGCTTTTTGCTTTGTTTGACATTCATCAAAACCTACAAAAGAACACACGTTTAGTATATTGCATTTGAAACGTGTTTCCAACAATTTCCCCCTTTTTGATAATGGCAAACATAAGCGGGATATATGCAATAATTATTTTGATAATCCAAGACAAGTGTAAAGTATGCAATTTGATGTTCCCCATCAATTCATGTTCCCCCTCACTTTAAGCATGAATGAAGTTGAGAGTGATATAGCATACTTCTTGATATCCCGTTTCTTCCCCCTTTTGCCATTAGCAAAAATATATACAAGGGAAGAATATGCAAAAAAACATATGAAATAAACAAAAGTTTATTTATTGGAAAATAAAGATAACAAAAGTAATCGATTATTGATACAGTAATCGATTGTTTGACGGCGATTTTCCTGTAGAATACTTGAGTATTTTGCGTCATGCTTTTATGATCCCCTTTTCTTTAGGGTGATACCTGCAAAAAAGTGTTAGACGCCTCCGACGCTCAAGTTAGAAATTATGTAAGAAATAAAATGCAATGCATGACTTAGATCAACGTGGAGTCAAGGATCCCGAGTTCACTACGAATTCGGAAGAAGGACTCTTTATCTAAGGGCTTTGTAAAGATGTCTGCCAATTGGCTTTTTGTTTCAACAAATTCAATTTCGACATCGCCTTTTAGAACGTGATCTCTAATAAAATGATGTCTAATTTCAATGTGTTTTGTTCGCGAGTGAAGAATGGGGTTCTTCGTCAAGCATATGGCACTAGTGTTGTCACATCTAAGAGGAATGTGGTCAAGACGTAGGCCATAGTCCAAGAGTTGTTGTTTCATCCATAGGATTTGAGCGCAACAACTCCCCGCGGCTACATATTCAGCCTCGGTTGTGGACAACGCAACACTAACTTGCTTCTTACTAAACCAAGAAACTAAAGCGCTACCGAGCAAGTGGCAAGTGCCGCTAGTGCTCTTGCGGTCCAATTTGCATCCAGCAAAATCGGAGTCGGAATAGCCAATAAGTTGGCATGAAGAACCTTTGGGGTACCATAGACCCATATTGGTAGTACCGACAAGATACCTTAGAATCCGCTTTACCGCAGTAAGGTGAGACTCTTTCGGACATGATTGATAACGGGCACAGACGCACACGCTAAACATGATGTCCGGACGACTAGCAGTAAGATAAAGAAGAGAGCCAATCATACCTCGGTACTTTTTGATGTCGACTTCCTTACCTTTTTCATCTTTGTCGAGATGATCGGATGTGCTCATGGGAGTTGCCATTTCCTTTGCATTGTTCATATCAAAACGTTTAAGCAGTTCTTTGCAATACTTGCTTTGACAAATGAATGTACCTTCCTTCATTTGTTTTACTTGTAATCCCAAAAAGAATTGTAACTCACCCATCATGGACATCTCAAATTCGCTAGTCATTAAGTTTGAAAAATCCTTGCATAGAGCATTGTTAGTAGCACCAAAAATGATATCATCTACATATATTTGAACTAGCAAGATATCATTATTTTCATGCTTGACAAATAAAGTTGTGTCAACTTTTCCACGAATAACATTATTTTCTAAAAGAAATTTACTCAACCTTTCATACCAAGCTCGAGGAGCTTGTTTTAAACCATAAAGGGCCTTTTTGAGTTTGAAAACATGATTAGGAAAATTAAAGTCTTCAAAACCGGGGGGTTGCTTTACATAAACTTCTTCTTGGATAAAACCATTTAAAAAGGCACTTTTCACATCCATTTGATATAAAATGAAATTCATAGAAGATGCAAAAGCAAGCAACAAACGGATGGCCTCTAATCTAGCTACCGGAGCATATGTCTCATCATAATCAATCCCTTCTTCTTGATTATAGCCTTGAGCCACAAGCCTAGCTTTGTTTCTAGTGATTATGCCATTTTCATCTAATTTATTTCGAAAAACCCATTTCGTACCAATTATGGTATGACCTTCGGGTCTTGGCACCAAATCCCAAACGTTGTTACGTTTGAATTGGTTAAGCTCCTCTTGCATTGCCAAGGTCCAAAATTCATCCCCAATTGCTTCAGAGATGGTTTTGGGTTCAATTTGAGAAACAAAAGCAGTAAGATCTAAGGTATTTCTAAGGGAGCTCCGGGTACTTACCTTCCCTCCAACGTCGCCTATTACCTGATCGAGAGGATGGTCTTTGACTGTCCTCCATTCTATTTGCTCTTTTGGTTCATTTTCCGGTTGAGGAGCTTCTTCAATTGGTTGTTCCACCGTTTTGTCAATTTCTTTCCTTGGTGGTTCTTCTTGAATTTTATCCTTTAGACTTTCCAGAATGCCTGAAAGATCAAGACCACAATCCTTTCTCGCCAAGCGAGTATTATCTTCGGAAAATACAGTATGAGGAGATTCCTCTACAACTTGGGTTCTTTTATTAAAAACCCTATAAGCTTTACTACGAGAAGAATAGCCAATGAAGATACCTTCATCCGACTTTGCATCAAATTTTCCTAGTTGGTCCTTTCCATTGTTATGCACAAAACATTTACAACCAAAAACACGTAAATATGAAATGTTAGGTTTTCTACCTTTGTAGAGTTCATATGGGGTTTTTAAGAGTATTGACCGAATTGCTACTCTATTCAAAACATAGCATGTGGTACTCACGGCGTCTGCCCAAAAGTGTTTGGGAATCTTAGCTTCGTCGAGCATGGTTCTAGCCATCTCTTCGAGACTCCTATTTTTCCTTTCCACCACCCCGTTTTGTTGTGGTGTACGTGGAGCGGAAAAGGTATGCTCGATTCCGAGTTCATCACAAAAATCCGCAAAGAGATTGTGATCAAACTCTCCCCCATGATCACTTCTAATGGAAGTGACAGTTGATTCCTTTTCATTTTGAACTCTTTTAAGAAAAAGCTTGAAGCTAAGAAATGCATCACTTTTATGTGCAAGAAATAATGTCCATGTAAATCTAGAGAAATCATCAACAATTACAAAAGCATATCTATTTCTTCCTAGACTTTCGATACGGGATGGTCCGAATAAATCCATATGCAATAGTTGTAAAGGTCTAGAGGTTGAAACAACATTTTTGGATTTAAAAGATGCTCTTGTTTGCTTCCCCTTTTGACATGAATCACAAATAGTATCACTTTCAAATTTTAAGTTGGGAAGACCAATCACTAGATTTTGAGAAATCAATTTATTTAAAAGAAGCATGTTCATATGAGCTACTCTACGATGCCACAACCACACATTATCATCTTTGCTCAACAAACAATCAACATACTCGGATGAGGAGTTTTCAAGATCAACCATGTAAATATTGTCAACTCTAAAACCACGTAGAATAATCTTGAAGTCACTACGTCTAAACACTAAACACTCATCCGAATCAAACAACGCAAGATTTCCCTTGTCACATAATTGACTTATGCTCAAGAGATTATGCTTTAAACCTTTGACAAGTAATATATGCTTTATAGAGGATTTTTCATTCTTACCGACCGATCCGATGCCAATAATTTGTCCTTTATTGTTGTCACCGAATACAACGCTTCCTCCTTCTTTGTGCTCTAGTTGAAGGAATTTGGATTCGTCTCCTGTCATGTGTCTGGAGCATCCACTGTCAAGGTACCATAGTACACTTGATCCCTTCAAGCACACCTACAAAGCAAATTAATATTCTTTAGGTACCCATACCATTTTGGGTCCTTGGGGGTTAGGCAAATAGCGACCATAATAATATGAAGAATCTCTATGCTTTGTAAAACACATAGGTGCAATATGACCTATACGATTGCAGTAATGACATACTACGTTCGGGTTGTATTGATGCCTAGGTTGAGCCAACAAAGTTCTAGGCGAATGAAAAAGATTAACACTAGACATATTGTTCCCATTTCTAGTATAATATCTAGATGGTCTAAAGTCATTAGTGCTAGACTTGTTGAAGGACCTAGTGTCATGTCTAGGTGGTCTAAGCTCGTTCCTAGAGTTATTTCTTGGTTGCCGAAAATTACTATTTGTAGGCTTGTTTGCAAGAATCCTAGATTCGGATCTAGGTTGTCTAAAGATATTAGTTCTACCCTTATTTTCATACATTCTAGCATAATGTCTAGGTGGTCTAAAAGAATTTGTTCTAGGCTTGTTTAATACCTTAGAGTTATTTCTAGGTGGAGTAGTGAAGTTTTTGTTTTTATGCCGTTGATATTTCTTAGGCGTTTCTTTTTCAACAACTTTAGGAACTTCTTTACTACGTGTTTCTAATGTTTTCCTAAGTTCTGTGTTTTCTAGTTTTAAGGACTCACAAGCAGTACAAGTAGAGCATTTATCAACACAAGAGGCTTCATGCATAGTCTTGATGACTTGTCTAAGTTCTATACTATCATTTAACAAAAATTGATTTTCATTTGCAAGATTCTCGTTATCACGAGACAGATTTTCAACACCTTTTTGAGCTAAAGAAAGACGTTCTTCAAAGTCCTTGTCTTTTAAAAAGAGTTGTTTTTGAAAATCCTCTTCTTGTAAAGAAAGAGTTCTTTGTAAATCTTTAATAGTCTTAGAAGCATTTACCAACTCATCATGCAGTTTGTTATAAGCAATTTGCATATCGTTAGATGTACTTACCTCGTCTTTTTCGTCTGCCATGAGGCACTGACCAGTTGATTCATCGTTTGTGCTGACCGCTTTTTGAGGCGTGTTTTCGTGCAATTCCTCAAGTTTGTCCCACATTTCCTTAGCAGTTTTATAGTGGGAGATTTTTCGCCAAAGTTCCTGGTTCAAGGCGTTATGTAATATATTCATAGCTTTAGTGTTGTATTCACTTACCTTATCTTTCCCGACTTTTGTCGTCAGTTGATCACTGTGTTTAATAGCTTGCCATAGATACAAATCGTTTGCCATTGTAAAAACTTGCATCCGATATTTCCAGACTGAGTAGTCGTTTTCGTCTAATATTGGAGGCGACATGCTGCATTCTCCTTCACCTATTCCTGCAAAGAAATTTAGAGTAGAAGCCATGGATGGTTCTCTCAAACGGTTAAGTTTTTCAGAGAGTATGGCTCTGATACCAATTGTTGGACAATACGCTTTACGCTAGAGGGGGGGGGGTGAATAGCGTTTTAAAAATATTAAGCGTTTTAGTGCGGAATTTAAAAACTTTGCAGAAATTAAAACAAGTGCAGTAGAATAAACTTACACAATGATGTATCCTGGTTGGCCACAAACGTGGTTAGTCCAGTCCCCGAGAGACTCTCTCGAGATTTCCACTAAACTTGTCAAGCTTACGGGTGCTTAACAAACCGTTACAGCTGAGGACACAAGCCTCACCTAGGTGCTCGGGGATCACAATCCCAAAGACTTCAATTGCTCGGGGATACCAATCCCAAAGACTTCAATTGCTCGGGGATAACAATCCCAAAGACTTCAACTGCTCGGGGATAACAATCCCAAAGACTTCAACTGCTCGGGGATAACAATCCCAAAGACTTCAACTGCTCGGGGATAACAATCCCAAAGACTTCAACTGCTCGGGGATAACAATCCCAAAGACTTCAACCGAGGAATCACAAGTTCCTCAACAAACGAGAATCGCAATTCTCTTACAAACACAAAACACACTCACTTTACAAAGCACTCCTTAATGAGTAGATATGAGTAGAAATAGTACGCTCAAGATCACAACAACTTAGCTCAATAGAATGGCTCTTCAAAAAGCTTTATGGATGAATGGAAAATGATGATCAATGTAAGAAAGCTTTTAGCAATGAAAATACTCAAAGTGTATATGTTGTTGTTGTGAAAACACTGAGTTGAAGCTGTATTTATAGGTGAAAAACTCAGTCTTACCGTTGTCTAATTGCCAATTAAGGATTGCTGAAATTACTCAGTGACAATCGATTGTCAAGACTAAACAATCGATTGTTTGCCTATCAGATTAAAAATTCAATCCCAGATTTTACGTCAACAATCGATTACTTCAAATCAATAATCGATTATTTATAACGTTAAGAAATCCTTTCCAATTTTTGGCATAAAACATCGATTGTCCGGAAATCAACAATCGATTATTTTAACAACGTTCAGAAAATCTTTTCCAGATTTTAAGCAAAACATCGATTGTTAAATATCAACAATCGATTACCTGAAGGTAATTGAAAATATATGACAACGGTCAGCTTCAACCATCGATTATCAAATGGAATAATCGATTATTAATTAATTTCAAAACTCTCTGTCTCATATATAATCGATTATCAAAAGCCACAATCGATTATCATCTTATTTAAAATCACTGGGAGACATTTTTCTCATTCTAATCGATTACCATTAGTTCATAATCGATTTTTATGAGTTTTGAAAACTTTGCCTCAGTTAACAATCGATTATCATAAGTACACAATCGATTGTTATGCAGTTTGCAAAAACCTGATGTTAACTGACTTACTCACAATCGATTATCATTAATTCACAATCGATAGTCATGCAGTCTTGGCTTAGAGATACTCGATTATCATAAGTACATAATCGATTATCTTAGCCCAGATTTTTGAGGCATGCTTGGAAAACATTTTAACAAATGTAAATATGCATAGTTTAAAATCATTTGACACTTAATTTAAATATGCATGATTTTGGAAAAATAATTTTAGTAGAGAAGCCATGTTATGAGCCAAGTTGAGGAATCAAGATCACAATTAATATTGACTCAATTATAACATTTCTAAACTTTGTCTTGAGCTTCTTGTAATGCATTCATTTTGTGCTTGTCCTTGAGTACTGCTATATATCGCTTTTTGCTTTGTTTGACATTCATCAAAACCTACAAAAGAACACACGTTTAGTATATTGCATTTGAAACGTGTTTCCAACAGAAAGGATGTCTCTCGACGTTGCTCACAAAAAAATGAAGCAGTATTACGATCCTCCAAAAGGAAGGATGAATTTGGCCGAGGGTAACCTTGTACTTCTTGCAGAATTCCACGATAATTGGATCTAGATGACCCAATGTGAAAGGGCAAGTGTAAATGCTCAGAAACCATTCCTCATACGTGGTGATTGATTCCTCAGGCGAGGGCACCACCACTTGCTTATATGCCAGTTGCAATCCTTTTTAACTTGATCTAAGAGATGACTGATGATTGTACATATATACCTCAACATTGGCTCGCATCATCCTGAAACTGAGGGGGTCTTTTCAACCTTAAAGTCAGAATCGAGAATGCACGATGGAGGAAAGAATTCTTCAAGGTGTGGATCCACCCATGGTTACTTGCCGACTGGTTGAGACGAGAAATATTTCTCTTTCTGTGGAATGGTTTTGGATGTTTTGGCCATTGTTTGTTTTTTTGAACAAAGAAGAACAAAGATTGGAATGCTTGATCAGGGAAAAAATTCAAATAAAGGCTTGAGAATCAATAGAAGGCAAAGGAATGTGAAGATTGAAAGTAAAGTTTAGGCAAGAGAAGTAAGATATATTTATAGGCTAGAGACGACGGTTCAGAAATTGGTAGTGCCCGACAATGACTGGCAGACATTAAATGCCTCGATATCTTAATGATAGGACATTTTTGCACCCTATACCGCTTACATCACGGTGGTGACGTCGAGATAGATCTGGGTAAAGGTCGAGGTCTCAATTCGTTTCATGTCATTTTACTGCAAAAATGAGGGGACTATGATATGTATATGTTTAAAACTGGGCCCACCCGATTTCGCTAATTGACCGAGACCAGGAGGATGAATCAAGGATGAATCGAGGATGAGCCCTAAAGAATATCTGACCGTGACACTAGGATAAGGTACCGAGTTCGGACTCGAGGTAACTAGCAAAATCGAATACGATAATGATCGAGGTTGAGCAGCATAGACATCGAGTAAGACCGAAAATGGCATACTAACGGAAAGGCGAGATATCCATGACTGGTCGAAAATCATGGCGGAAATCTCGGAATAGATCAAATCAAGGGTGGTTGCTTAGTTAATCATGGAATTTACTTCCATAATTAGAATTTTACCATAGATAGGATTCCTCTACTATATAAAGATGGTTCTAATCATTTGAAAGGGAGGTTGTTCAGAGATATCAAAGCAATATCACTATTTCTCTTTTCTTTATATTCTCGTTTATCAGCTTATTATATTTTCAACTATTCTTGCACCAATCAGTCCGAGGGTATTCAAGCTCGAGGGGTGAATTTCATTCAAACGCTGCTTACTTTATCTTATTGTTAATTTCTATTACTAATCTTCATATTCATTAATTGGTATTATATGAAATCACATATCCTTAAAACCACATTATAAGTTAATTGTCATCCAATTTTTAGGGTAACAAAAATAAAATAAAATACATAAGAACGTAAAATAGAGGGACCGACTAATGTTTTTACTCTCCATTCATACCTCACTTCCATTTCAATTCAAGAATACTCCTTCAACAGTAAAAGATGGACGAACACTGAAACGAAAAGTTTACTAGAGATATAATTTGACTAAAGTTCAATTCGTGCTCTTTAGATTTATTTTTGGGACTTTAAAAGAGAGAGAAAAAAAGATATATTTTTAATATTAGTTAATTTTTAAATGGAAATTATCAATTCATGCTCGTTAAGGGAATGTGCATCACACATTTTATCCAACCCACTTAAAGCAATGTCCCATAAGCTCGGTTGATTATTTTGTATTCAACAACAACAACAACCTAGTAAAATCCCACAAGTGGGGTCTGGGGAGGGTAATATGTACGCAGACCTTACCCCTACCCTGGGGGACAGAGAGGCTATTTCCAGGAGACTTTCAGCTCAAGACATCAACAAGAGATAATAAGTTAGTACTATCAATAAACTCATACTAAAAATAACATCAAATACACCATAGAACATAAATTAACAAAATAGCAGCATTATACGAAATACGAAATAGAAATAGATGATATAGATGAAATAGAAGAAAGGTATATTAATATCCAACAGATAGCTCCCTGAATCGGTAACTGACCAGTAACATCCTAAGATTACCTTATAGCTAGCTATTCTCACTCTAGTGCGCTGTAGAAATATTCACAACTTCCCCCTAACCTAACTTAATCTAACCTACAATTTTAATGCTCGACCTCCACAATCCCCTATCAAGGGCCATGCCCTAAGTTGAAATATCGTGAAGTTGGGAGACCAGAAACAGGATTTCGTACCAAGTACTAGTTTGTGTCTTATTTGATTATTTGGCTTTGTCCAAAAGAGGTACTTAGGTAGCTGCCATTTAGCACAAAATAAAAAAAGAAAAAGATGTTATAAATATATTATATTATGGATGTTTATTTAATACTCTGTTGTAAATAAGCTTCCTGAAGAAGCTTATCCATATGGGACTCCGCCGTAAATATGTTTATCTATTTAGTACTCTAGTGGAAATAAGCTTCCTAGAGAAGTTTATCACTTCGGTACCCGGTTATGGATAACATTACCCCCGGTAGAAGATTATCCATACCGGGTATAATAAGCTTATCCTTTCAGTATCCGGTAATGGATAAACATTACCTCCGCTAGAAGATTATCCATACCGGGTATAATAAGCTTATCCTTTCAGTACTAAGTTATGGATTATCATTACCCCTAGTAGAAGATTATCTATACTTGGTATAATGAACTTATCCATTCAGTACTCCGTTATGGATAAACATTACTATGAGTAAACGATTATCCATATGTGGTATTGTAGCAGCTTACACAGCAGCTTACACAACAGCTTGCAGTAGCAGCTTACACAGCAGCTTCCTTTCTTCTATAAATAGAAGTAGTTTCAGTTCATTATGTACATCGGTTTGAATTCGTATAATATATCAGTCTCTCTATACTTGTTTTTACTTTAAAGTCTTTATTTTATAACACGTTATCAGCACGAGACTCCGTCATCTCGAGCAAATATTTTGAAAATATCTGAGGTAAGAACTTTGTTTTCCTAAATAATGTCAAATCTTTCTAAACTGGAATTTGTTGCCCTGGATATATCGGGCAAAAGCTACATGTCTTGGGTGCTTGATGCTGAAATTCATCTTGATGCCATGGGTCTGGCAGAAACCATCAAAGACAAAAATCAGGCATCAAACCAAGACCGTTCCAAAGCAATGATATTCATACGCCATCACCTTGATGAGGGCCTGAAAATGGAATATCTTACTATTAAAGATCCAGTTATACTGTGGAATAATTTAAAAGATATATATGACCACCTGAAGATGGTCGTTCTTCCACATGCACGATATGATTGGACCCATATAAGGCTACAAGATTTTAAATCTATCAGTGAGTATAATTCTGCTATGTTCAGAATCATTTCTCAGTTGAAATTATGTGGTGATAATATTACCGACCATGATATGTTAGAGAAAACTTTCACCACTTTCCATGCCTCGAATATGCTCCTGCAGCAGCAATATCGAGAGATGGGATTTAAAAAGTATTCTGAACTTATCTCACATCTTCTTATAGTCGAGCAACATAATGGGCTATTAATGAAAAACCATGAAAGTCGGCCTACTGGTTCTTGATCATTCCCTAAAGTGAATGAGACGAACTTCTACCAAGCTAAACGTGGAAGAGGTCGTGGCCCTAGTCGTGGTTGTACTCGTGGTCAAGGAAGAAATCCCAATCATGGTAATAATAATGCACCAAAGAACCCTTCTCGCCACCAGCAGTGGAAAAGGAAGGAACAAAAGTATGAAGCGGTGCAAGCACCAAATGCAGAGTGTGCATGCTATAGATGTGGAGGAAAGGGGCACTGGTCACGTACCTGTCGTACGCCAAAGTACCTGGTTGAGCCTTATCAAGCCTCCCTGAAGAAGACAGAGAAAAATGTTGAAGCAAATTTTATTGCGGAAGATGATTTAGACTACATGCATTTAGATGTAGCAGATTACTTTGCACTCCTACAAGGAGAAACAAGTCATGTAATCGGTAGTGAATCTGTAGAAATATAAATATTTTAATTTTTATTGTTTGTAATAGATAGTATGGTTATGTATTGTTGTGCATAAATAAAAGTTATGTTTTGATTATGATGTTTACTATAATATACTTTATTTATGTCATTTTGAAGAATATGGATAATCCACAAATTATGTTTGGATCAAAGGCAAATCATGAAGATATTTGTGTTATTGATAGTGGAACAACTCATGCCATATTCAGAGATCAGAAATACTTTTCTTATTTGCATAAGGAAAAAGTAAATGTTTCAACAATTTCTGGTAATATAAGTTTGATTGAAGGCTCCGGAAGAGCCATTATCTTTTTGTCTAAGGGAACAAAACTTATTATAGACAATGCATTATTCTCCTCCAAGTCCCGAAGAAACTTGTTGAGTTTTATAGATATCCACCGAAATGGGTATCATGTAGAGACAATAAATGAAATAAATGAAGAATATCTTTGTATTACAAAGAATATTTCTGGCCAGAAATGCATTGTAGGAAAGTTACCAACTTTATCTTCTGGCTTATACTATTCAAAAATTAGTATTGTTGAAGCACACTCTATCGTAAACCAGAAGTTTACGGATTCAAATACTTTTGTGCTTTGACATGGCCGTTTGGGCCATCCAGGATCAATAATCATGAGATGAATTATTGAAAATTCGTGTGGGCATCCACTAAAGAACCTGAAGATTCTGACAAATGACGAATTTTCTTGTGATGCTTGTTATCAAGGCAAAATGATCACTAGACCATCACCAATGAAGGTTGGCATTGAATCCCCCAGCCTTTTTAGAGCGTATACATGGGGATATAGTTGGACCTATTCACCCACCAAGTGGGTTGTTTAGATATCTTATGGTCCTAATAGATGCATCTTCAAGATGGTCTCATGTGTGCCTACTATCATCTCGCAACCTGGCATTTGCGAAACTATTGGCCCAAATAATCCGATTAAGGGCACAATTCCCAGATTATCCTGTGAAGTCTATTCGCCTCGATAATGCGGGAGAACTCTCATCTCAAGATTTTGATTATTGTTTATCTGTTGGGATAAAAGTTGAACATCCTGCAGCTTAGGTTCATACTCAAAATGGCCTTGTAGAGTCATTTATTAAACGCTTGCAATTGATAGCAAGACCACTACTTATGAAAATAAAATTGCCCACTACTGTTTGGGGCCATGCTATTTTGCATGCAGCATCACTTATCCGTCTCAGGCCGACACATTATAATGAATATTCTCCGTCATAATTAGTTTTTGGTTATGAACCAAATATTGCCCATTTACGAATTTTTGGATGTGTTGTATATGTGCCAGTAGCACCACCACAGCGCAGTAAGATGGGACCACAGACAAGGATAGGAATACATGTTGGGTTTGAATCACCCTCTATTATTCGTTATCTTGAACCATTGATAGGAGATTTATTTACGGTTTGATGAAACAAATTTCCCACAATTAGGGGGAGAGAAAAAGGAAATCAAAAGAGAAATTGTTTGGGAAGTTTCATCATTATCTCACTTTGATCCACGTACCCCTATATGTAATCAGGAGGTACAGAAGATCATCCATTTACAGAATATAGCAAATCAAATGCCAGCCGCATTTACTGATTTGAAAAGAATAACTAAGTCACATATCCCAGCAGAGAATGTGCCTATCCGAATTGATGTTCCAGTGGACCATCTACTAGCATGAGAGCTGGTGAACCTAATACACGCCTGAAGCGTGGTAGGCCTTTGGGTTCTAAGGATCAAAATCCTCGAAAAAGAAAATCGACAAATGATCAAAACAATACTATGAAAGGATCTCCTGAAGAGACCCAAGATCTGATTAGTTCCAAGATTCCTGAAGATATCAATGAAACCGAAGTCCATGCGAGTGAAGAACTTTTAATAAATTCGACCGGTGATAGGATTAATTTAAATCGATATGAAATAGCGGTGGATAATATTTTTGCATATAATGTTGCACTTAATATTATGCAAGATAGTGAGGATCTCGAACCACGATCTGTCGAAGAATATCAATAAAAATCTGATTGGCCAAAATGGCAAGAGGCAATTCAATCGGAATTAAAGTCACCTGCTAAAAGAGAGGTCTTTGGACCAGTAGTCCAAACACCTGCTGGTATAAAACCAGTTGGCCATAAATAGGTTTTTGTGTGAAAAAGGAATGACAAAAATGAAGTTGAAAGATACAAAGCTCGCCTTGTTGCATAAGGATTCTCACAACAACCTGGAGTCGATTTTGATGAATAATATTCACCGGTTATGGATGCCATAACATTTCGATATCTCATCAGTTTAGCACTACATGAAAAGCTCGGAATACATCTAATGGATGTAGTTACAGCTTATCTGTACGGTTCACTTGATAATGAAATTTATATGAAAATCCCTGAAGAATTTAAAATGCCTAAAGCAAAATCTCAGGAAATGTATTTAATCAAATTACAAAGATCTTTATATGATTTAAAGCAATCCGGGCATATGTGGTATAATCGCCTTAGTGAATATTTGCTAAAAGAAGGTTACATAAAATGATGTTGTTTATCCATGTATTTTTATAAAGAAAATGGCATCATAATTTGTTATACTTGCTGTTTATGTTGATGACATAAATCTTGTTGGAACTCCAGAAGAGCTCCAAAAGGCAATTGAATATCTTAAGAAAGAATTTGAGATGAAAGATTTTGGAAAGACAAAATTTGTCTTGGTCTGCAAATTGAACATTTAGCAGACGAGATCATTATCCATTAATCTACCTATACAGAAATGGACAAAGCGCACCCATTGAGTACACCAATGGCTGTTCGATCCCTTGAAGCGAATAAGGATTTGTTCCGACCTCCAGAAGAGGAAGAGGAACTCCTTGGTCCCGAAGTACCATATCTTAGTGAAATTGGTGCACTAATATATCTTGCTAATGCTACAAGGCCTGACTAGCATTTTCTGTTAATTTACTAGCAAGATATAGTTCTTCTCATACTCCGAGATATTGAAACGGGATTTAACATATATTGCGATATTTAATGGAACTCTTGATATGGGTTTGTTTTATGCCAACAAAGATAGTTCAGACCTTGTTGGTTATGCAGATGCGAGTTATTTATCTGATCCCCATAAATATCGATCTCAAACCGGATACGTATTTACATATGGAGGTACTGTCATATCATGGCGCTCCACAAAGCAATCTATTATTGCTACTTCTTCAAATCACGCTGAAATAATAGCTATTCATGAAGCAAGTAGGGAATGCATATAGTTGAGATCAGTAATTCATTTTATTCGAGAAAAATGTGGTTTGGGATGTGAGAAAAGACCCACAATTTTATACGAAGACAATGCTACATGCATAGCCCAATTGAAGGGAGGATTTATAAAAGGAGATAGAACGAAGCACGTTTCACCAAAATTATTCTACACACACAACCTTCAGAAAAATGGTGACATTGATGTGCAACAAAACCGTTCAAGTGATAATCCAGCAGATTTATTCACTAAATCTTTGCCAACTTCAACTTTTGAGAAGATGGTATACAAGATTGAAATGCGGAGACTCAATTATTTGAAACATGGTTTTCATCAGGGTGAGTAAAATACGCAATGTACTCTTTTTCCCTTATTAAGGGTTTTTCCCATTATAAGGTTTTTAATGAGGCGCCAAGCAATGCGTATTACTAAATATGTGTACTCTTTTTCCTTCACTAGGATTTTTTTCCTACGTGATTTTTCCTAGTAAGTTTTTAATGAGACACATTATCTTTTAATGAACATCCAATGGGGAGTGTTATAAATATATTATATTATGGATGTTCATTTAGTACTTCCTTGTAAATAAGCTTCTTGAAGAAGCTTATCCATATGGGACTCCGCCGTAAATATGTTTATCTATTTAGTACTCTATTGGAAATAAGCTTCCTGGAGAAGCTTATCACTTCGATACCCGACTATGAATAAACATTACTACCGGTAGAAGATTATCCATAACGGTTATAATAAGCTTATCCTTTCAGTATCCGGTTATGGATAAATATTACTCCGGTAGAAGATTATCCATACCGGATATAATAAGCTTATCCTTTCAGTACTATATTATGGATGGTATTGTAGTAGCTTACACAGCAGCTTGCAGTATCAGCTTATAAACCAACTTTTTCTTGTATAAGTAGAAGTAGTTTGAGTTCAATATGTATATTAGTTTGAATTTGAATAATATATAATAAATAAAAAGGCAAAAAACAAAAAAGGCAGTGAAAAAAGGGGAAAATAGAAGAAGAAAACATCAGCAATAGCAGTGAATCGAGAGAGCGGAGAATGTCGTCGGAACCACCGCCACTCCAAGAAGCTTCACGTTGTGATGTCTGCAGTTGCAGCTTCAACACTTTCCGGCGACGGGTACGTAATCCTTTCTGACATTTTCATCTTAATATTTCTCTGTCACAACAGTTTGATCTGATGACTCATGTTTTTGCAATTTTAGTAATTTGATTTGTGGGAAGCAGATCAATTTTTTCAGCCGATACTCATCTTTCAATTATGGTTGATCTTTTCTTCTTGGGCAAAAAAGTTGAGTTATCCCCTTTCAGCAATAAGAGCTTCTTCTTCATATAGGTCATTGGAATGATCCGTTTGGGAACTTATAATATTTGCTATAATGAAAAGTTCTGTAGTGTACCCAATTTACCAGCAAATTGAGACAGTTACGAGTATTAATAATCAGCTTGTCAAATTGCATTTGCTCAGCCAAGAAGAAAGAGTGGATCAGCAAGGAGAATTGCAGGAAAGTTGGAGCTGTACTTTTAACGGTTACTATTACTTTAGGACGCACATATTAAGCGAATGCACAGCATAAGAAAAGGGAATGTGGAATTGAATTATGTCTTCTCGTTCTTGTAGTTGAGTTCAAGAGGCAATATCAGTAAGTTGTTAAAAGTATAGTGTTGAAGTGACCTTTATTTTGTCTTCGAGGGACTTTGGATCTCATTGGTTAGTTGAAGTTTTCAAGGGTAAGATTTTTGTTGCTAGGCGAGGAGTTACATTCGAATGTCGAAAATGAAGGTTAAGGGCACTGAAAGAGTTTCAAAGGGCTGTATGGATATCTTCTACAACATCATCCACCTATGCCTCAATTCCAAACAAGTTGTTCTCTACTATATGAATCTTTATTGACCATGTCGCTCATTTAAGCTCGTCTTAGGCCAATATAACATGTGCCTAGGTGAGCACGTCCGAATGATATATTGTATTATGATGATTTATCATAAATTGGATTGTTTATGGTGGCTGCCAGCCTATCACAACCCTCCTCCTCTATCCGGGCTTGGGACCTGCAATGTCGCAAGTTCATGCAGGCAGAGTTGCTGTATGGATCTAAAATGCCAAAAATTAGGTTAAAACTGGAATTGCTAGCAGTAACTCAAGTACATTGACACAACAAAAGGCTATTTTAGAAGCCAACTCACAGCTCCGTTCCTTCTAATTGAAAGAGCAGTAGCCATCGTGATTTTTGTTCATTTGACAAGTTGGACCTAAATAAATACTTATAAAAGAAAAGTGGACCTAAATGAATAGCTCATGATCCACCAAACCCATAAGATTGAGGTCTACCTATAGGACTGCATTTCCATGTCTCTATATCCCCTATTTTCAGTTCCATGCTTAGGCAATAAGTAGACTACTACTGAAGAAGGTCATCTGGGAAGTGCCATGGATGCTATGAATATCTCTTCCTATAGCTGTGTTGTTAATGGTCTCAACATTCTTCAAGTGACAATTCCCTAACTTTAGTGACTATGACTATCTGCTCTTTTCCTTGTGGTTCATGCATTAATTTAGCATCTGAAGTTACAAAGATTTAATATATTGTGCATGTCAATTTCTCTGGTTTATTATTTGACTTGGTATTCTGTTTTGGTAATTCCTTTCTGTTCCTTTTAGACCGCATGATTTCTTTTTTACTCCTTCGCTATGCCGTCCCTATTTTGAAGCCTTTTCTTATCATCTGCAGGGACTTAGCAATGTTTCAGCTATTAGTTTAAATTAGTTCAGATATTGTAATTACTTTCGAATCCAAAAAGACAAAAGAGGAAAAAAAAACTAGTTCCAGATATTGTATCTGACTGCCTTCATCCTTGGGATTGTTTCTATAGCACCATTGCAGATGTTGTGGCCGAACTTTGTGTGCTGAACATTCAGCAAATCAGATGGTGAGTTCTATTTGTTATATCCAGCTTTTCTTAAGCATCTTTTATGTTTTTTGGTTGGCTTACCTTTTTATGCGCAAAATTATTTCAGGCCTTACCACAATTTGGTCTTCACTCAAGTATTAGAGTTTGTGCAGATTGTTTTAATAACTCCTCTCGGTAAATTTCTGCCATTATGACTAATGCAATATCTTGTACTTCTGAATATTGAAGGCCAAAAGTCTTTAGTTTGCCAAATTCTGGAAGTGAGAGGTGCTTTGACGCACATGCTCTCCAATTTTTTCAATCATTAAGAATTTTTTGTTTAGGAAGCAATATTATGCTCACATTAGCTCGTGGATGATTGGTGACTAGTAAATGAAATACTAGAAATCTGCTACGCTTAAGTTAACACTTAAGTTTGATTATACATTATCAAAACTAAACAAAAAAAAAGAAAAAAAGAAAAAACAGTGACAAATGTTGAAGCCCTTATTGGTGCTTCATTGTGACAATAGAATCTAGTGACAGTAGCATCTGTTCTTACATTGTCAAAGAATGTAAAGAGTCGGAAACCATCTGAAGAGTTGCTTGCAGTACCATCAGTATCAAGGACTTGGGAAATAACAGAAACGGGAATTTGGGAATTATGCCTTCTTGGCTCTGTTTGGTTAAAGATTGATCCAAGGATCATCATATTTCAGTACTGCAATATGTTAGAAGGGTATATTTTAGTCATCTTTGAGGTGTGAGGCCGTCGATTTATTCGTCTGTACCTCATTGAATTTTATTTTATGAGAGTGAAAGGTTATTCGGATATATCTGTTGGTGATGGTCTGAGTGAAACCTAGACCCCACTTGTGGTATTACACTGGGTTTGTTGTTATTGTTGTTGTATAGTCTGAGGTGAAAATCATCTTCCTAAATACAGCATGCTTTTGTGCTCCTTATACATCATTTAATACAATTCCTTTTTACAATCATCTTTATTCTGCTTGAGGAAACTAAAAAGTCTTACATCCTATTACTCTCTCATCTTAGTAGACCCATTGGAGATGGCATGGTAGCTGCTTCGGATGAAGTCAGTGCCCTGAAAGATTCATTTTCAGCTTTAGATGTTGGTGCCGTTGCAGATATCAAAACTAAAGATACTGACAAGCAAACTCCTGTGGTAGACATCGCAGAATGCAAATGTGGGATGCCTTTGTGTATATGCCAAGTGACAGCTACACCAACAACATCCGTCACTCCACAGGAAAGGACATATTTACTGGTCTTCAAATGCTTTTTGAGTAAATGGCATCCCCTTACATTTTCTTTTGATTCCAGCAGAGCAAAACTATGCCAAATCCAATAGTAAACACAAATCCAAAGCCGAAGAAGGAAAATAGAATTCCAACCAGTAGAGGTTCAACATCAAACAACAAGCAAGGGTATGTATATGATGTATCTAGTTGTCCTTTTGGAAAAATATGTCCAATCTTTTTTCTTCAAAAACATATTTGCTTTTCTTTATAGCCGTTGTAACTGTGTCAGATTGAGCCAAGTTATGTTATTCGTCCCAGAAGGATTGCCATTAAATGTGTCATTGAAGCAATACTCGCCTGAGACTGGCTCAAACACATACTCAATGGATAAATATGTGTGTATGTCAAGGAAGACAATAGATCTAATAAGAAGGAAAATATTACTACCCACCATAAAGGAAACTTTACCTATATATTAAACATTAGGAAAACTAAATAGACCCGAGTTTTGACCTTCTCAATGTACTTAATTCTACTAATCTGACCCTTAAAAGGCAAACCGTGTTCGTCAGATATTCCCATGCCTACTAATTGGATACCTACAGATTCAACGTTCACCTTAAAACTTACATGCAATCAAAAACAGGACATTCATGGACAAAGGAAGGAACAGATTTCATCTTAAATGCTCTTCACAAGAAAACATTAGCTGCATTTTTGTTCGAGTCGTTAATTCTTTTAGTGACTCTTTCTGTTGTTGGTTTCCAATTGATTTAGGATGCTTATGTTATTTTTTCTTTAGTAAGTAAAGTATCGATCAACTAATGTTAGAATCCTTGTTTTGTCGGAACTAGAATTTTGGGTTGTCATTTTGGAGAATCGTAGGTGCTTGGGATGTCATTTTTGTATAATCACAGGTGCTCTAGCATGTAGTTAACACCTTACTATGTGATATATATCTCTTTTGACTCTTAAATTCTTCTAAATAATTCAGAGTGCTTGTTCGGTTCAAGGAATTGATAAAGCAGATAGGTCATTCCTAAAGGAATTATCCTCGAACTATGTGCTTTATTTATGCAACATATAGCTTCAAATACATGTTGTAGTCTATTACAGGTCCCTTTTGATGCTTGGTTGTATCGGATAAAGACCGGAGTAAAACTAGAATTCATCAGAATATACATTAATTATAATCAGTGAACAACAACTATGTCTCAGTCGCCAACTGGTTGGTGTCGGTTATGCGTTTCGTTATTTTTCTCAGTAGTCCTTTATAATCCTAAATTTAATATAGTTGTATACTTGTGTTTCGTTTGTTTAGGACACAAATATTTAAGCCAAAGGGGTCACATAGTGCGTCAAATGTTTCCAGTGGTAGGAAGAGAGTGGGCATATATTGCCACAGTTTAGCTTTGCATTTTCCAGAGAGGCTATTTCCATGTATCGAACCTACAGCCAATAGGTCAGACTGGAGCTACTCGAGTGTTACGCCAAAACTTGCTCACTATTATATTTAAATAGAAGTGGGTTCAAATTTAATGGTCATATTGGGGCTGATGCTGGTGGCTATGATGAGGTGCACGGTGGCTTCGGCTTTGGGGTCAGGAAAGGAGGAGGCACTTCGCTGCTTGATTTCGCCAGGGCTTCCGAGCTTCTGATTGCGAACTCGACATTCCAGAAGAGGGAGGAGCATTTGGTCACCTTCAAGAGTTCGGCGGCGAGGACTCAGATTGATTACATCCTCATCAGAAGGAGCGATAGGGGTATGTGCAAGGACGTCAAGGTTATTCCGGGAGAGTCTCTTTCAACTCTTCATAGACTCCTAGTGATGGATGTTGGTCTCTGGGTGAAGAGGAAGAGGAGGGGCGCTCGGGGTCAACCGCGGATTAGATGGGGTGCTTTGACTAAGGACAAAGCACAGGAGTTGGAAAGGAGGTTAGTTGAGGGCGGAGCTTGGAGAAGTTTTGGGGAAGCGGACGCTATGTGGACAGTGACGGCGGACTTGGTTAGGGGGGTAGCACGGGACGTGCTCGGGGTAGCCAAGGGATATTCAGGCAGACATCAGGGTGATTGGTGGTAGAACGATGTAGTCAAAGGAAAAGTGGAGGTGAAGAAGACGGCGTTCGCTAGGTTGGCAGGGAGCACAAGCGGGGAAGAACAGAGAGCGAACAGGGTGATCTACAAGGAGGCGAGGAAAGAAGCAAAGATGGCAGTCACGGAAGCTAAAAACGCGGCGTTCGGTCGCATGTATGAGGAACTAGGGGAGAGAGGCGGGGATAAGAAGTTATTCCGGTTAGCTAAAGCAAGGGAAATGAAGGCACGTGATCTAGACCAAGTTAGGTGTATCAATGACGAGGATGGTATAGTTCTGATGGAGGAATCTCAAATCAAACAGAGGTGGCAGGCGTACTTTCGGGACCTACTTAACGAGGAGGGGGATCGTAACATAGAGCTAGGGGAGTTGGGGCATTCAGAGCAACATAGAGACCTTGGTTACTGCAGGCGCATTAGGGTGGAGGAGGTCATGGGGGCTTTGCGTAGGATGAGTAGGGGTCGGGCGACCGAGCCTGACGAGATCCCGGTGGAGTTCTGGAAGTGCATGGGTAAGCCAGGAGGGGAGTGGCTCTCTAGGTGGTTCAATGAGATCTTCAGGACCAAAAGGATGCCGGATGAGTGGAGGTGGAGTACGGTGGTGCCCTTGTACAAGAACAAAGGGGACATCCAGTGCTGCAACAACTATAGGGGTATCAAATTAATAAGTCACACGATGAAGGTTTGGAAGAGGGTGATTGAGGCGCGGGTGAGGGAGGTGACATCTATATCTGGGAACCAGTTCGGTTTCATACCGGGCCGCTCCACCACAGAGGCTATCTACCTTGTCAGGCGGCTGGCGGAGCAATTCAGGGATAAGAAGAAGGACCTTCACATGGTGCTTATCGACTTGGAGAAGGCGTAGGACAAGGTCCCAAGGGAGGTGCTATGGAGGTGCTTGGAGGCGAAGAGCGTGCCGGAAGCCTACATTAGAGTAATCAAGGACATGTACAATGGAGCTAAGTCTAGGGTTAGGACGGTGGGTGGCGAATCAGACCATTTTCCAGTGGTTATGGGGCTCCATCAAGGATCGGCGCTGAGCCCCCTCTTGTTTGCCTTAGTGATAGATGTTCTAACCCGACATATTCAAGGGGATGTGCCTTGGTGTATGCTATTTGTTGATGATATAGTATTGATAGATGAGACGAGGGTCAGTGTTATTGAAAGGTTAGAGGTATGGAGACAGGCTCTCGAGTCTAAAGGTTTCATAATAAGCAGATCTAAGACAGTATACCTGGAGTGCAAGTTTGGCGCCGAGCCGAGCGAGGTAGGCAGGGACGTGATGATTGGTTCTCAGGCCATCGCCAAGAGGGACAGTGTCCAATATCTTGGGTCTGTGATTCAGGGGGACGGAGAGATTGACGGGGACGTCACCCATCGTATAGGAGCGGGGTGGTCAAAGTGGAGGCTTGCGTCAGGGGTCCTGTGTAACAAGAAAGTTCCACACAAACTCAAGGGGAAATTCTATAGAGCCGTCGTTAGACCTGCGATATTGTATGGGGCGGAGTGCTGGCCCGTGAAGAATTCTCATGTTCAGAGAATGAAGGTTGCTGAGATGAGGATGCTTAGGTGGATGTGCGGGCACACCATGCTAGATAAGATTAAGAATGAAGTCATTCGAGAGAAGGTAGGGGTGGCCCCAGTGGATGAGAAGATGCGAGAAGCAAGGCTGAGGTGGTTCGAGCATGTACGGAGGAGGGGTCCCGATGCCCCGGTGAGGAGCTGCGAGCGGCTGGAGATTGTTGGCGGTCGGCGAGGTAGAGAGAGGCCTAAGAAGCATTGGGGAGAGGTGATTAGGCAGGACATGACTAGAATGCAGGTTTCCGAGGACATGACCCTTGATAGGAGAGTCTGTAGGTATAGAATCAGGGTTGTAGGTTAGGGGCTCCTAGAGTTTTTTGTACGCCTCATCCAGGGTTGGTGTGGGTCAGCAGGGTTACCCATAGATGATTTGTGTTTTAGCTTATGTCCCCCCTATGGTTGTTAGTTATGGTAGTTACTGTATGATATTATTGCATGCGATTGTATTTATGTTTCTTATGTTTAGATAATTATTTACGCTATTTCTGTGGGGGTTACTAGTGCTCTATTGTTTTTGTTTTTGTCTTTGTTTTTGTTTTACTGCTGTTTTTCCTTTTATCCTATGAGCCGAGGGTCGATTGAAAACAGCCTCTTTGCCCTTTCGGGTAGGGGTAAGGCTCGTCTACATATTACCCTCCCCAGACCCCACCTGGTGGGAGTATACCGGGTAGTTGTTGTTGTTGTTGTTGTTGTTGGGTTCAAATTTAGAGATGAAGAGAACTTTAGGCATTATGCTTTGCTTGAGCCAAGAGTCTCAAAAAAAGCATCTCCACCTTCGTAAGGTAGGGTTAAGACAGTGTATACAGTATCCTTCCCCCACCCCATTTGTGGAATTACATTGAGTTTGTTGTTATTGTTGAAGAGAACTTTAGACATTGTTTAGAATGACTTAGGATTCTAAAGTTTCTTTTCGTTACTAGATAATGAAAAGGTTTAAGAAGTGTCGTAAAAAGTTCCTTTATGAGAACGTGGACAAAAATATACTCGAACGTATGGTGAGAGTAATTAACATTTATATAGCAACTTTAAATGCATATTTAGTGCCATGCATTATTTTTGGTGAACTTGCATGAAAAATTAGCAAAATAAAGTAAAATAAAGCACCTAAGAGTCTTTGCTTAGTGGTCAATGAAGTGGGAAGAACCATGAAGTCTCAAATTCAAATCCCAATGGAGTCAAAATTGCTAGATGGTTTCTTCTCATCTGCCCAAACCTTGGTAGACAGTGTTACCCTATACCTATTCTAGTGGGAGGCAGCAAGTAACCGACGAAGTTAGTTGAGGTGTGTGCAATCTGGCTCAGACACCAACGCCGTCAAAAAAACAACAGCAACAACATAAGTGGGGGTTGGCTATATGAATTCTCACTTCTCTTTAAGCGTAACTCATGTCATCATACTACCATATCCAAAAAAAAAAAAAAAATAGCTTGAAGGTATTATTGTAGCTTGTGAAATCAAATCAAGGCCATGTTGGTCTTTTAGACTCTTCTATGATGAGGCTTTCTTGGCTGGATAGTTAATTCCACCTTCCCTCGTGGTTAAATAGTCTCATTTTTTTGAGTGTCGTAATCACTGTATGAGTTACTCCATTTTGTAATAAAACTCCAAGGAGTTTGATTAGTATTCTCCGAAGAGTGAATTGTGTATAAGCCCCAAAAAACCTTTCCCCCCAAAAGTTCTAGAGGAAGTTCCAAATATGAAGGCCTCATTTGTTTTTTTAAGATTAAGACGTCTGAATCTGAATACACATCTGAATATCAAGATGTGTATTAAGATCAAGGCATATGAATCTGAATACACATCTGAGTATATTAAGATGTGTATTAAGTTCTAAATACTAAAAATTTAGATTGTTTGATTTTTAATATCTGAATGTATGAAACTTATCTTTATTTGGAAAATAATAAATATAAAATTCAAATGAAATACTAACTAATCCAATATTCTATTAATAAAATATATAATTTTTTAAAATATGATAGTTGGTGTTGGTGATGGCTAACGGGTGAATACCGATTAGAGGCGGTGGTTGGTGGTAGTTTTGGTTGATGATGGTGGTTCATGCTAGTAGCTAGTAATGATTGGTAGTGGTGGCGATTATGATTGAGGATGGTGGTGGTGGATGGTAATAGCTAATAATGACGGGTGGTGGTTTGTGATTGAGGAGGTGGTGGTAGATTATAATGATGGCCGGTTCCGACGGTAGTTGTTAATGGTGAAGGGGTAGTTGGTTGTGGTAGTTGAGGTAGATAAGTGTTGACTGTGGGTGAGAATGATGGTGGTCAAAGTGGTGGGGATGGTTGATGCTGGATGGTAATGGTTGATAATGGTGTCGACTATGATTGAGGATAATGGTTGTGGTGGTGGTGGTTGAGTATGGTGGTGGTAGTGGCATGGTGGTAGTTGATAATGGTAAGCAGTGACGACAATTAATAATGAATATGTGATAGCATCTTAATTTAAATAAGTCTCTGTTATAGATCTTAATCAAAGAGACTTATTCAGATCCATTAAGTGATTATCAAGTAAAAAAACAAACGCACTTAATAATTAAAATTTGAATAATTAAGCTTCAGACTTTAAAAATAAACGCACTTAATGTCTTAGATCTGAATGATTATGATTCAGACCTTTATTAAGTGCAAACAAATGAGGCCGAAGTGACTAACTATCAAAAATTTATTTCCTCCCTTCAGGATTTCACCTTCAAATTTTTCCACTTTCACTTTCTTATTCTTTCAACTTACGTTAGTTTATTAGAAGTTTTGTTCAAAATCCATAACCTTTGGTGCTCTCCCATATTTTACCTGCTTCGGCCTACGAATTTAATAACAGAACTAACTAAGCAAATCTTTTTGCAGTACAACTTTCAATACTGGTCCAGCTACCAACTGCAGTATGGAGACAATGTCAGCGGATTATGAAGTCAGTGGGGAGGTATTTTTTTTTACCTTGGTTTTCCAGCGGTGACCTTGAATTTCTCATAAGGACTAGACCTTCAGATTAGGTTAAGTAGGCTGGTTCTGCAGAAATTGAAATATTGTAGGAAGGTGTAGGTTAAGAAGCAGGGAAGCACAAAATTTGGCACCTAGTCATTTCATATATGTTTGAAGCCAAATGATTTATCAACCGTTTAGTTACATGGAACACAAGGTAACTGTAAAAACATAGAAAAAAAATGACAAAATGGGTCCTAAATAGTAGCGAAGCTTATTGGGAGCATAGTGTCATAAATGAACTTAAACATCGCTAGATTATGCGCTTGAGAAAGTCAAGGTTTTCTCCTTCTTTTTCCCCTAAATGATAGGTTGTGGGGGCCAATTTTGTGTAGGGTTTAAGAGAAGCAATAAAAAATGGTGATGTCAGTGCGGCAAAGAAGCTCCTAAATCAGGTAATGTTTACTTTCTTTGTCTCTCTCTGTCTCTTTTTTTTGGGGGGGGGGGGGGGGGAGGGGGGGATTAGATAGGGTAGTTTACTTTCTTTCTCTTGTATTTCAATATAGCATTTTTCAGGCTTACTTTTTTCTCATTTTATCAGGGAGTTGATGCAAATTACCTTGACAAGCAAGGATCATCATTGTTACATCTGGTTCTCTTATCTTATACTCAACTACATGATTGTACAATTAGCATATAATATCTCTATTTTAGAGAGTGACAATTATAATTGACATTGGCTAATGTAGGCGGCTGTATTCAATCGAACTGAAATAGCATTTGCCCTCATGGAGAGTGGAGCTAGTTTGTACTGCAAAAATTCACAAGGTAAAAAGATATCTAAAGCATAGAACTCTTTTAGTCTAGTTAGAGCTGCAAGATAGCACCTTGAATGTGATATTAGTGGAAAGGATGTTGAGGTAGTTGTTTCTATATTTTGAAAGAGCATCGTTTAGACCAATATTTGATCTGCTCTTGTTAAAAGAGTATACTTTGTCATGCTGTTTATCGTGTGCTATATATATATATATATATATATGAGTTAGCTGGTCCAACCCCAGTTGGCGCACAGGTTCAGGACTTGGGGAATGCAAATGTTCTGGTTCTTAACAGTAAAAATCTTTTGGCGAATCTGTTTGCCATACCGATGATTCATTTCTATCTATTGCTGTTGATTTTCAATAAGGTGAAACACCACTGGATTGTGCTCCTGCCACATTGCAATTCAAGATGAAAAAGAAGATGGAAGAGAGTGGGCAGTAACTTTTCATCGGAAAGCAACAACACTTCTCCAAATCAGGCTACAAGAAGGTCAAAGAAGGGTGATCTCTATCCTATTTGTGTGTCATTTTTTTTTACCCTAGCAAACGGCTACAATAAGATGTCAGCAGTTTCAAGGAAAAATCTGTCCTTTTTATGTGTCATATATTTGTACCTACGCAATAGACGACTCAGTTTCAGTTTCTTGGTTAATCTTGTATTGACGTTATCTTAAGTTTACGACTGCTGGGAGTGGTTCTTTCCAAAATTATCCTCCACCTACCATATCAAGATTTCCTAGTTTTCTCTCTTTCTTTTCCTTTTTGTGTTTTGGCCTTTTCTCTTGTGGGATTACACTGCGTTGCTGTTGTTGTTGCCTTTTCTCTATGCACAGTTGTACATTTCAATTGTTGCAAGATGAAAAAGAGCACGGGGAAAAGACTAGACATTGTGGTCGTTTTAATGAACAAATACTTGCATAATTTGTCTCAGTTACCTATGAGTTATCCCTTGAAAACAAAATGTAATTGTATGACGTATTTACCGTGTCGTAGTAACTACCCGTTACTTGTAAATAAGACCCAGTTGATCTGGATAGTTATGGTCTAGTTTTAAATTGGAGGTTGTGAAATTGAATTACACTCAGCAACAAGATATCATGGCCTCCAAAGAGTTTTGAGTTATTTGCATAGTTTGAATATCTACTAAATTCAGATGGTTAGGTAAGGCCTAATTTTAAGATTGTCCTCTATTCAATTCTCTATTCGGAATGGCCCTGTATGAGGAAAAACAACTTTCTATAGCCCCTCAAAATTTTAATAGCCCATGTTTTGGCCTACTTGTAAAAGATAGCCCTTCGGCCCAAATATATTGCATCGAGTAGCCCGAAAATGTCTGTTTTGTATATTTTTTATATAGTGACTGTCTATTTTGTATAGTGAAAATCTATTTTGTATAATGATAGTCTATTTAGTATATATTTTGTATAATTACAGCCTATTTTCTATATATTTTATATAGTTAAATGTATTTTGTATATAAATTGTATAGTACATCTATTGTTGTATATATTTTGTATAGTGACACTCTATTTGTATATAAATTATATTGTGACAGTCTATTTTGTATATTTTTCTATTATAATTATCATGCAATTCAGCAATTTTTTGAAGAAGGAATCAAGCAATATTACAGTACGTTTTGTATAATTTTTGTATATTGACAGTCTATTTTGTATAGTGACATTTTATTTTGTATATTAACAGTCTTTTTAGTATATATTTTGTATAGTGGCAATCTATTTTGTATATATATTTCTATAGTGGCAGACTATTATATATATTGTATAGTGATAGTCTATTTTGTTTAATTTTTGTATTGTGAAATTCTATGTTGTATATATTAAATAGAATAATTACATCGTGTATGTAGGTAGAGAATCCTTACACTTTTTTGATCCCATTTTCATCTTCTCCAATATTTTTTTCACTTTAAACTCGTTAAGGAAAATGGGATTTAAGAATGAGAAGAACAACTCAATCTTGTCTAAGCTCGCTACTAATGAAGAACATGGCAAAAGTTTACTATTCCTTTGGTCGATGTTGACGGGTGGTTTTGAGGTGGTTGTTTGGACGTAACAGCGGTCGACGGAAGGTTGTTGTGATTTTTCCGGCTAGAATGGCTGCTGGAGCGAACAACGATGGAGATGAGAGTGACTTGACTGGTTGGTTCAGGTTGCTAGTCGTTTCTGGGACGTGGAGGCTGTGAGGGACGAAGGTAGTTGGTTCGTTCATGACGTGAAGGGCCTGAGGGAGAACGATGGACTGTTTGGTTCACGAAATAGAGAAGAATAGTTTTTTCGTTTGGTTATCTTCTTCTTCAACCATTAACACAAAAACTACTCGTGTTAATGTCATCAGCAAATAGAACGATGGACTGTTTGGATCGGATAATGAATTTTGGAAGGAAGCGAATAGGACAGGTGTGTGTAGCCAATGTAATAAGTTTTTGGCTATAACTTGCATTTAAATATAGTGGGCTCGCGATTATCAAAAGTTTGTGCCGAACGGCAATAAATGAAGTTTGTTCAATAATTAATACCTAAGAGGTCATTTGGTATGATGTATAAGAAGGTATAAGGGTTGTATAAAAATTTAATATAATTTTAATACTCTGTTTGGTTAGCAAATCAGGTATAAGTTATTCCAATGTTGATTTTAATACTGAGATAACTTATACTATTTTATAAAAGCTGGGGTAATTGGCACTAGTATAACTTATACATTTTTCTTAAAAATTATGCAATTATCATTCTCAGTACAACATACCAAATAATGAATAAACAACAATCTAGGGGTGTGCATTCGATTTATCGATTCGATTTTGATCCTTAACGATAATTATTTATCGATTATCAATTTGTACATGTGCTTATCGTTATCGTTTCAATAAGATTTCAATTTTTCCGATTTCGAATTATCAATTTTTGGGACTTATCGATTCGATTATCGATAATACCAATAATCCAAGAGCGATCACAGATAACCATAGGTTCCCAAGACAAACAGATGCACAACTATTTCATTTACTATTTCTAAAAAATGAAAGAAAAGGGACACACATAGTGAATATTATACATCTCACACGAGTAAAAACTAAAAAGAGAGCAATTACACCAAAGAAAGGTCAATTGTTCAATTTGTCAGTCTAGATGCAATTGCAACTTTCAACCAAGAATGCAGATGAGATGAATATTCACTATCCATGAAGAAACCCACCGTCAGGGAACGTATATGCCTTCCACGCATCAGCTGCATCACTCCACACGTATAAAAAACTCTACGCCTTCCCATCTTAGACATCAGGTCATACATCTCACACTAGTAAAAACTGAAAAGAGATTAATTACGTAAAAACAAGAGCTCTCAAAACATATTATATATCAGATCACATCACAAGTTGCTGTGGAAGCACAAACCAAAACCAACGACACAAGACATAAGACCCCAAAAGCAAGCACAAGCCAAAACCTTCCTCTGTATAAATGTTACCAACCTATACAACAAGCTAAACAAAAGCACAAAAGCATACTAGCTTTTGTGCACAACAGCTAAACAGAAGCACACACGATCATGCCATACATAAAATGTAAATAAGACTGAAGAGAAGTGGCGCTGAAGAAGGGAGGAAAATAGAGTTAGCCAGTTAGGGACTTAACTTAAGAAGTGAAGGGAAAGGGTAGTATTATAAAATAAGGGCATATTTGTCTTTTTAGTATTTCTTATCGGTTTATCGAATAAACTGAAAGGACAAAATCGAAATCGAAATCGATAAGGAAAATTTCGAAATCGAAATCGAAATTGATAAACGGATAAACCGATATCGATAAACCGAAAACAAATAATCGATCCGATTTATCGATAAACCGATTCGAATGCACACCCCTATGAACAATCTTAGCATAACCAATTCTAGCATAATTTATCCAAATATAATTTATACCAGCATAACTTATATCGCTATAAATCGTATTCCAACCAAACGACCCCTAAAACATCTTTCTAAATTTCTGTCACTAGATTTCCCATATTGCCAACATCAACTATTAGAATATCTATGTGATTGTAGTATTGTACTTTCATGAAAAAGCAAATGACACATTTGCTTTTGGTAAAATATACAGACAGGGGAATGCACAAATACCTGATTTTGGGGCAATGGTTTAAATTGTACTCTAGGTTTGATTTTTTTTTTTTTTTTTTTTGGCATACACAATTCAAATGTATGTGACTGAAGTAGCATAATCCTTAAAAATTCAGCTGTAGCGTTAAGGAAAGAGGAAGAAAGGAAATGAAATGAGGAAAGTGACACTGGGGTTTGGATTGAAAGTGAAGGCACGTAGGAGATCTTAATCATAAAGATCATACGGATGAGGTGCAACATCAAAACTAGTTAGAGATCAACGACTGTGATTAGAAGAGCTAATAATAAATAACAAACTCCAACTAGGAGCTAAACCAGTTATGGTATCCGATATTTTCCTTTCTCAGCTGCTCTCTTCTTTCCTGATTCTCTTTTCTCCTTCTTCTTCTTTCTTGATAACATCCAAATCTACTCCTCAAAGAGTAAGTGTATCGTTTTTTATGCTAAGCAAAATATTAATGGGGTTTTGAGAAAAAGTTTCTAATTCATGCGGAAATGTAAATTAACCTAGAAGCAAGTAAAATAAACAATGGCTACACACATGGATATGAGAGGAATGACATTCAAGTCCAATTTATTTCACGATTTTACAAATATGAGAGCGAATTTATGTTAATTAGCCTCGAATATCAATTCTATATTAGCTTCTTCCGAAGATTAACAAGACTTCCAAATTGAATTATCCATAATAAAATTAAAAGAATTAAATACACATGAATGTGGCTACAAGTAGTTCAATTTTATCCCTAGATAAAATCTATAAAATGAAGGTTAACGCCTCAAGTTCTTGTTAATTAATCTTTTCCAACCCTAAGTTTGTCTTTTCTAAGATTAATTTGAAGTTAATGGGCGAGTCCTAGGGTTAGCTAATCCCTTTGTAAACATAAAAGAATAAGAATAATTAAAGAAACAATTAACTCACTTCATAATTAATAAAAATTAGGAAACTTACATAAATGTCTCATATAAGTTTCAACTTACCAACCTCTAGCCAATATTCCAAAAATCGAAACAAACAAGGAATTTTTTAATGGGTATAGTCGAAATTCATTGAAAACATGTAATTAAATCAATATACAAAATTTGAGGAATATTGGAGGTGATTTGGACTGGTTTTGTATCAAAATTCATAATTAAATCGATGTCAAAAAAATTTCCTGTGACACATGTATCACGCATGTATCCCACACACAGATGTACATGGATATACATGTGATACACAATCAATACAAATATGATACATATGTGATACACAGTGTGATATATGTATCATATTTTTTCATATTCAGTTTTTACTTCAAATTTTCAATTCAAACCACCTTAAAACATCACTAAATCATCCCAAAACTGAGATTCAAGCTCCTTAAGATATATCCAATCTATTCTAATAGCACACACTCAAAAGATAGTAAATATTTTATATTTTTTTGCTAGAAATAACTAATTAGCCATTTTGGTTAATATTAGTAATATTTTATCAATTGGCTAATTTTTGTACTTCTAAATGGACATAGCTGGGAATTTCCCTAAAAGTATTCAATACATAAGCATAACAAGAGATTTAATTTAATCTTTAATAATGAATATTTCCACAAACATAATTCAAGTAATGGAATTTAAAAACTACACACTTAGATATTCAATATAAAATAAGAAATTGAAGAAATGAGTAAAAAAAGTTAGGAAAATCTCATCTAAAATATTCTAATCTTCAACTCCCAGGCATGGTATAAGAACGTTACCTCTCCAAAACTTACAGCTTCTACGAAAGATATATTTTTAAGAAGTTATGCTAAGTTTTATGTGGGTTTGAGATCAAGAAAATATGAAATATCAAATATGTCTAGGGCAGAAGCCCTTGGCTTGCATTTGTGAAGAAACACCCGCATTTGCGAAGTTAAACTTTGCTTAAGACCATCGCAATCGCAACATAAAGGTTCACATTTGCGAACTTGGCCTTTATTGTTGTCTATTGCAATTGTGATACATATGTCCACATTTGCGACTCTCGACTTCTTCTCTCACCTTCGCTATTACGAACCAAGGGTTTTCATTTGCAAACTTTGGCTGGTCTGCTGACTTCAAATTTGTGACCCTCTCTTTGCATTTGCGTACTTTGACTAGTCTGGTTGACTTCGCAAATGCGAAACTCAGTTAGCATTTGCGACATCTGAGGTTGTTTTTTCAGATTTTTTTTCCTTTACTCTTTTTTGCTAAATTTCACTTCATCTGACCTCTATTCTCTTCATGACCCATTGTATCTGAAATAATCGCGATACATACCATGAATAGTCTCATTTTATAAATAAAATATATAAAAGTCGAAGCTAAGAGACTAGATTAAGTGGTAAAATTCCACGAACAAAATAACCAACCGGTCATGATGACGCCTAACTCACTTGCTATGCAAGTCGAACATAACAAAAACGGAACATAATAGCAGAATTAATGGGAATAATATAAATCCAAAGCCAACTGACATAAATAATTGTGTGAATATATAAAATCTCCAAAAATTGATAATATAGAGTCATGAGCTCTAAATAGAGATACAAACTCTGAAAATACTAAATAAAAACAATATCTTTACAATAACAACTGAAATGGAAGAAGACACCAAAGACTATTGTCGAAATGCAGTTCTATCTCGTCTCTCGACAAACTCACAACAACAATCATAGTGGCTCTCGGCTCGGCCCAAAATATAGATTTGGACAATTAAGTGCAGAGTGTAGTATAAGTATAACTGACCACATGTACTCAACAATTATCATAACTAATCTCGGAGAGGTAATAAAAACCAGAATTATCAATGATATTCCCTAATAACGTGCTCAGTTCATAAATTTCACAAGTATGAATCAATAATATCATTAAATATGAAAACATAAATAAAGTCATATCGACAAGAGATAAAGTGTCAAGCTCTGTATCAATTAATAACCTAACAGATAGAGAATATATGCACATAAAATAAGTATACAACCAAGGAAAATTACAAGTGGAGAAGAAATGCAATAATCAAATACTGATCAGTGTTTCCTCATACCGCGTGTACACCATCAAGAGAAAAATATGAGAGGTGACCATAGGGGATGGATCCTTATATATATATGTTGCACGGATAACTCATGTGCCATATAATATATCAACCGCATGAACAAACTCATTTGCTATCATATCTCAACAGTACGGATAACTCACGTGCTATCATATCTTAACCACACGGATGACTCATGTGCTACCAGTCCAGTCCACATCATACAAAAACAGATATACAAGATTAGATGCACATGAACAAATAGACATCAAATTACATACTCATGGACTGAAATAAGTGGCATGCTAAGATGTATGCATGTGCGAAATGTGCTACCATAGCTCAAATTAGGCAATTACATCATGAAAGTAGCAATTATCATGTTCAATAAGAAGATTAATCAATATGTAAACTCAAACATGATTCAAATACCTCACAAAGGGTTACAAACATAAGAAGCATAATAGAATGAAACATAGCAATCAATTCAAGACATATCATAGCCTAAGCACTATCCCGAGAAGAATAATACCCCGGTATATGCATATGACTCAACCCATCACATGTGCGCCGTCCATAACACATAGCCATCACTAACTTAGGCAACTAGTGTCTTAATCAGGTTTAGGTAAGATACTTACCTCAAATAAGCCAAATTAATACTTTAGAAGTCCCTTCCCTCGTGAATCGGCCTCCGAAAGACTCGAATCTACCCAAAATAACTTAATAGCATCAATATAAGCCATAGGAAATAACCCCAAATAATAAAGCTATGATCTTGATACAAATACACAAAGTTAATCAAAAATTTCAACCGCAAACATGCACCCCGGAACCCGACAAAACCTACAAATGTCGAACACTCATTCCAATACGAGTCCAAATATATATATGTTTTATCTAAATCCAACCTCAAATCGACTCCCAAATCACCAATTTTTATTCTCCAAAAATCATAGAAAAAATCCCCAAATTTCACCTTTAAATCATATAATGTAGGTGTAATAATCCATAAGAAATCAATATCTAACATCAAATCAAGTAGAGTTTACTTACCCTTCAATTTGTAATGAAATATCCTCCAAAATCACCCGTAGTCGAGCTCTAAAACTCCAAATAATGAGAAATAACATAAGCCCTCGAATAATATATTTTGTACAGCAGTTCCCTATTTGCTTATCAAAATTTCGCTTATGCGATATCACATCTGCGGGAATCACTTAACTCCCGACCATCCGCTTTGGCGGACCTCTCATCGCACCTGCATATCTACTTATGCGGAAAGATATTTGCTTGTGCACAAGCGCGTCTCTGCTAAACTAGCCATTTTGTTGTCCTAGCCTTCTTTAGCATCTGCAGCCCCAGGTCCTCTTCGGCGTACTCACACCTGTGGTAAGACCCTCGCAGGTGCGATAACACCATAATAGGTGTGACTAATAATATGGACATGATTCGAAACTCATCCAAAACATACCAGGGACCCCTAGAACCCCATCCAGACACACCAACTAGTCCCAAACATAATATGGACCTACTCTAGGCCTCAAATCACATAAATACCATCAAAATCATGAATCACGCCTCAATTCAAGCCTAAGGAACTAATCACCCTTCCAACTTTCCAAAACTCATTCCGAACCACATCTAACCAACTTGGAATGACCTCAAATTTTTGCACACAAATTCCAAATGATAAAACAAACCTATTCCAACTCTCATAACCAAAATCTAAATTTGATACCACTAAAGTCAACTCTCAGTCAAACGTATGAACCTTTCAAACCTTCAACTTTTCAACTTTCAACAATTAAAGACAAATCAACCTAGGACCCCCCAAATCCAAATCCAAACATGCACCTCCTAATTCTAAAATCACCATACAAACCTATCGGAACTATAAAAATACCGATCTGGGATCATTTGCATAAATTTCAAACTCCGGTCAACCTTCATAACTTGAGCTTCCAACCTCGAAGCTACGTGCCCCAATTCAATCCCAGACTTCTTCAAAACCAAACCAACTTCCCTCGCTAATTATATAACGAAAAATACATATGTAAAGCATCAAATAGGGAAAACATGGTTAAAATACTTAAAATGATCGGCCGGGTCGTTACATTCTCTCTCTCTTAAATAAACATTCATCCTCGAACGAGTTTGGAGTCATACCTGAAATGCCGAAAAAGTGAGGGTCTCTGTGTATCATACTCAGTCTCCCAAGTCGCATCCTCGACCGGTTGACCCCTCCACTGAACCTTTACCGAAACAATATTCTTTGATCATAGCTTGTGAACTTGCCTATACAAAATGGCCACTCTCTTATCCTCATAAGTCAAATCCTTGTCTATCTACACTGAGCTAAATCTAACACATGTGACGGATCCTCATAGTACTCCCGGAATATGGAAACGTGAAGCACTGAATGAACTCGTGATAAGCTAGGTGGCAAGGCAAGTCTGTAAGACACCTCACCAACCCTCTCCAAGACCTCAAATGGATATATAATAAGGGCTCAACTTGCCATTCTTCTCAAACCTTATCACACCTTTCATGGGAGAAAATCTGAGTAGAACCTTTTCACCTATCATGAATGCCACATTACGAACCTTTCTATCAGCATAACTCTTCTGCCTGGACTACACTATAGGAAGCAGCTCATAAATCAATTTTACCTTCTCCAAAGCATCACGAACCAGATCAGTGACCAACAACCTAGTCTGCCTAGTCTAAAACCAGCCAAATGGAGAATGCCATTACCTCCCATATAAGGCCTCGTATGGATCCATCTAAATACTAAACTGATAGTTGTAGTTGTAGGCGAACCATGCTAATGGAAAAAACTTGTCCCACTGGCCCCCAAAATCAATGAAATGGGCTTGTAACATGTCATTTAAGATCTGAATAGTACGTTCTAACTGCCCGTTCGTTTGGGGATAGAATGTTGTACTCAGCTCGATCTATGTGCCCAACTCATACTGCATTGCTCTTCAAAAATTCAATGTGAACTGAATGCCTCGATCCGAGATAATTGACACTAGCACACCATGAAGGAGAACAATCTTTTAAAGATAAACCCGAGCCCACTGATCTGAAATATAAGTAGTCATGACTGTAATGAAGTATGCAGACTTGGTCAGTCTTTCCATAATGACCCACACCACATCAAATAAAGGTCCATGGCAGCCCAACCATGAAATCCATAGTGATACGCTCCCACTTTCACTCTGGTATATCTAGCCTATGAAGCAAACCACCAGGCCTCTGATGCTCATACTTGACATGCTGATAGTTCAAACACTAAGCAACAAGCTCAACAATATCCTTCTTCATCCTTCGCCACCAATAATTTTGCCTCAATTTATGGTACATCTTTGCGGCACATGGATAAACAAAATATCATGAACTATGGGCCTCCTCAAGAATCAACTCTCTCAAACCATCCACATTAGGAACACATATCTGACCTTGAAGCCTTAATACCCCATAATCACCAATAGTCACCTCTTTAGCATCATTGTGCTACACCATGTCCCTAAGAATAAACAAGTGTGGATTAACATACTAGCGTGCCTTGATGTGCTCAAACAAGGACGATCATGATACAACACAAGCAAGAACCATGTTAGGCTCCAAAATATCCGAACTCAAAAACATGTTGGCCAACTCTTGAACATCCAAAGATAAAGATCTCTCCTTAGCTAGAATAAAAGCAAGACTCCCCATGTTCTCCACCTTCCTACTTAAGGCGTACGTCACTACATTGACCTTTTCTGGACGATAAAGAATGTTAATATCATAGTCTTTCAATAGCTCTAATAACCTGTGTTGCCTCAAGTTCAAATCCTTTTGCTTGAATAGATGATGGAGACTATTGTGATCCGTGAACACCTTGCAAGAAACGCTGTAAAAATAATGACTCTAAACCTTGATCGCATTAACAATGGTTGCTAACTCTAAATCGTGCACTTGGTAGTTCTTCTCATAGGGATTGAACTGACGCGAAGCATAAACTATCACTCTATTATCCTGTATCAAACACATCTAATGCCAACCCTTGAATCATTACAATAAACTGTATAAGAACCCGATCCCCAAGGCAAAACTAGAATTGGAGCTGTAGTCAAGGCAGTCTCAATCTTCTAAAAGCTCTCCTCATACTAATCAGACCACCTAAGTGAGGCACCTTTCTGAGTCAACCTAGTCAGTGGGGCTGCGATAGATGAAAACCCCTCCATAAAATAGAGATAATACCCAGCCAACCATAGGGAACTCCGGATCTTTGTAGCGGTAGAAGGTTAGGGCCAACCCTGAACCGCCTCAATCTTCTTTGGATCTACCTTAATTCTCTCAGTAGACACCATGTGACCTAAGAATGCCATCGAGTCCAACCAAAACTCGTACTTGGAGAATTTAGCATATAGTTTCTTCTCTCTCAAAGTTTGGAGCACAATCCTCAAGTGCAGCTCATGCTCCTCCCGACTACTCGAATATAGCATCAATAAACATAATGACAAAGGAATCCAAATAAGGCTGAAATATGATGTTTATCAAGTGCACGAAAGTTGTTGGGGCACTAGTCACCCTAAAAGACATCACCAATAACTCATAATGTCCACAACGGGTCCTGAAGGTTGTCTTAGGATTATCTAAAGCCCTGATCTTTAACTAATAATACCCCGATCTCAGGTCAATCTTCGGGAATACCCTAGCACTTGGAACCTGATCAAATAAATCAATAGATGGTAGTGGATACTTGTTCGTGATAGTATCCTTTTTTAGCTGCTTGTAGTCAATGCACATCCTCATAGAACCATCTTTCTTCTTCACAAATAGTACCGGTGCACCCCAAGGTGTCACACTAGGCCTGATGAAACCCATATCAAGAAATTCTTGTAACTGTTCCTCAACTCCTCCAACTCTGCTGGTGCCAAGCGATATGGTACAATAGATATGGGTTGAGTGTCCGACACGAAATTAATACCAAAACTATTATTCCTGTCATGTGGCATGCTCGACAAGTCCGTAAGAAATATATCTGAGAACTCCCTCAATATCGAGACTGACTAAACAGCAGGAGTATCAACACTCACATATCTTACGAAGCCCAAATATGGTGAACACCCTTCTCAACCATCCGTTGAACCTTCAAAATCGGAATCACTCTACTAAGAGTGTGACTAATGGAACTCTTCCACTCCAGTCTCGACAACCTTAGCATACCCGACGTCACAATCTTAGCGTGACAATCAAGAATAGTATGGTACATAGATAACCAATACATAAAATCACCTCAAAATCAACCATGTTGAGCAATAAAAGATCACATATAGTCACATAACCCCAATAGTAACCGCACAAAACCGATATATATGATCCACCATAATAGATTCACCCACCAAATAACGGGAAATATATGATGACTGATAAGAATAAGTTGATCCAAGATCAAATAATACTGAAGCATCCCCGTGGCACACAAAAATAATACTTGTGATAACGGCGTCGGAAACAGCCGCGTGGGGCCTAGCTGGAAATGCATAGCAACTGGTGCGTCAACCCCCTCTAGGACTCTACCTGCCTATCATCCACCCCTTGTTGGCTGTGCAGGTGGAGTAGCAACTGGAGCGGGAACCATAAGCTGAGTACCCTTTTGCGTTCCACCCCTTGAGAAGTTTGGGAGAATCTCATATAATGTGCCTAGATAAAGACACTCAAAACAACCCCTCTGAAGGCATGACTGTTGGTACTAAGTCTGCACCAGACAACTGGAATCGTAGGAACCCCGTGCAGAAAATGCCCTGGAGGATTGTTGTCCGATATGAGTACCCCGGGGTCCCTGGATAGCTGGAGCACTATGGGTAATCTAAAGTGTGGACTGGACTTGTCGACTGATATGACCTCTGGCATGATAGAGCTTACCCCTAGAGTAGGATCCCCCAAATCGTCCAATACTATAAGACTTCGTAGCCTCCCTATCCCCCCTTTCATGACCGCGGATACGCTCTAACCTCCTAGTAATCTCCTCAACCTGATGAAATGGAGTCTTATTCTCCAACTTTGGCATCCCAAATGTGAGGCTATAGGCAAGTCCCTCAATTAATCTATAAACTCTCCCTCAAACGATGGAGACGAAATTAGGTACATGACGAGATAACTCTCTAAAACTCATAGCAACCTCATACACACTCATACCACTCTTGGCGCAATTTCTCGAACTCGATGATCAACTCATCCCTTCTAATGTGTGGAACAAACTGTCCCAATAAAAGATCGGAGAATTGAGACCAAGTAAGTGCTGCAGCAGATGGCCTACTCGCCTCATAAGAATACCATTATCTATATGCCAGCCTCGTTAGCTGAAAAGTAGTAAGGTCTACCCCGCTCAGCTCCATTACACCCGTAGTTACATAGAATATGGTGACACAGATCCAAGAAATCCAGTGCATCCTCAGAAGCCCCTCCACTAAACTGGAGAGGATGGAACTTTTGAAACGTCTCCAAACTCCTCCGCCCATTAGCTGAAACAACTGGCCTTACCTAGGATTGAACTGTAGCTATTGGATGTATCGGCACAACACCCGGTGTCTGATAAGAATGAGCTGACTGCTCTGATGGATGGGCAGCGGGAGTCTAGGCTCCTCCCCCTACATGTGAAGTAGATGGTGGAATTGGAATCAACCCTGCCTTAGCCAAAGCCCCAAACATGCATAGGAAGTATGCCAAGGTCTCCTGAAGCCCCGGCGTAGCAATAGGCTACCTAGGTGCCTGTTCAACATGCTAAGGCTCACGATCCACTATTGGAGCTATTTGAGGATCCATAATTTTTGCTCTAGTAGGCACTATAGTTGTAGCACGTGCCTCTCATAGGCCTCTACCTTAGCCCCGACCTCTCGTGACTCTAGCAGGGGCGCTGGTGTCTGATCAACCGATATGATAGAACGCATCCTCTCTATCTGTGAGAGAATAGAAAAAAAAGGCTCAAGCTCCAAAATTAATAATCCACACGATAAGAGATGAAATAAGTGAAATCTTTCTAATAGTTTTGTAGCCTTTCGAAGATAAGTACAGATGTCTCCGTACCGATCTACAAGACTCTACTAAACTTTATTGTGATTCGTAGAACCTATGAACCTAGAGCTATACTACCAACTTGTCACGATGCGAATCCCTCCATGGGGGTTGTGATGGCACCTAGTCTCTAAAACTAGGTAAGCCTATCAATTATCAATATTTAAATCAGTAAAACATAATAGAACAAATCAGGTTTAATATAAATACGAAAATAAAGGTGATACAAGCCAAAAAGACAATAATCACAACATATATCAGAACTAGGTAGTATAGAGTCACAAGCTCTAACTGAATACACGAGAATATCTCAAAATATAGTACAACTTGAAATACATAAAGAGTATAAATAAAGTAAAGAGGGTGACTTAGTGGCCTGTGATCGAAACATGCGGGGATACTTTCAAGTCTCCAATATACAAGATGTGTCACTAGCGGTAAGCCCGATCAGAAGTACCTGGATCTGCAAAAAATATACAAAATTGTAGAATTAGTATACCATAATCGTTACCCAGTAAGTATCAAGGATAATCTCGGTGGAGTAGTGATGAGGTTCAAGTCATATGATACTCACTAGTCAAACAACCTGTGCAATATATCAAAGAAACTGACAACAAAAAATATAATTGAAAGCAATAACAATAATCCCTTAGCACGTGTGATAATAACTCGATGTACAAAACCCATCTTTTCAAACAAATCATCAAATAAGGTAGGGGCATGTGGTAGCATGTCAAGCACAACCAATAATTCATAGAGTGCAAGACAGAAACTTTATGAAAAAAGTAAGAGATCAAATATCAACCTTGTCTCAACACAAAAACAACATCAATAAAGACACTTCAAAATATCACATAACATCAGCAACAATGCCACCTATATTTAGTGCAGGTGCACCTAACAATGAAACGCCTCCCTTATTTTGCCACATGCGCATATCACTATCTTTATTTCACTACGTGGGTAGCCCGATAAAATGCCACCCTTTTTCGCCCCACGCGCACAACAATAGACACAATCGCACCGCAAAGACTTCGTGCTGACACCCTCAATCAATCCGCTCAGCATGTCCACAAGTGCCACAATACCACAAATCAATAACAAAGAAGTTTAGATATAAGTTCACATATCATCAATAAAGTGAACAAAGGCTTAACAATAACAAAAAAAACTGAGGGATGTTCAATAAATAAAGCCTGACCATAGCTAAGTTAATACAGTAAGCAAGATCAAGTAGTCACAAAGTAGTCTCAAATGTTTCATACAAAGTTCATTATCAAATTAAAGCATATTAATAGCCTATGGTCTAATCCGATCAAAGGCCACATATAGTACTTGTATACACGCTCGTCATCTCATGTACACGCCATTTTTCACGTCACAAAAATAAAAAACTAAGGCTAAATCCCAAGGGGATTTTCCAACACAATGTTAGGCAAGGTACTTACCTCAAACAAACTAAATCAATACTCTAAGAATCCCTTCCCACGTGAATCAACCTCCGGACGACTCGAATTTAGCCAAATAACTTAATAACATCAATAAAAGCCATATAAAATAATCCAAAATAATAAAGCTTCGATCCTGAATAAAAATAAAAAAAAGTCAATCTGTACCCGCTTCCTAGACCCGACAAAACTCATGAATTCCGAACATCCATTTCAATATGAGTTCAAATATATGTGTTTAATCCAAACCGACCTCCAATTGACCCTCAAATCAGCAATTTTACTTTAGAAAAGTTTTTGCCAAAAATCTATAATTTTTCTCACTTAGATTCACCAATGAAACACTAAAATCAAGGTTGGATTCATGAATAAAAATAAATCAGAGTAAAAAATACTTACCCCAATCCAAATCATACAAAACATTTTCAACATTGCCCAAACCGAGCTCTGGATATCAAAATGAGATAAAATAACTAAAACCTTCAAAATAGAGTACTTAAGTGATTCTAACCAGTTATACACTTCGCGATTGCGGGACATACCTCGCAATTACGAAGACCGATCCCATGCCCAGCTGCTGCCCCTTCTCCGCGAATATGAGGCTATCCACATGAAGATCATGCTAGAACTTGCTGGCCTACACAAATGCGGTAGCATGCACGCGAACGCGAAGACCAAACGTATGCCATCCACCCCAGCTGGCCTTCCTCTATGCGAATGCGAAGGCTACTACCACGCATGCCCTGTGAACATGACCAACCCCTCGACGAGAAACCATCACCTGCCACTAATACATTTTCCATGATAACGACACATCGTACGCGATTTCAAAGAGCACCAGAACATCAGAAAATTAGCAGTTCCCAAAGAAAGGTAAATGGGAACCCCATCTGATATACGCCCGAGGCCCACAGCACCCCATTCAATCACACCAACCAATCCTAAAATATAATACGTACCTATTCGAGGCCTCAAACCGGATAAAATATTATCAAAACCACGAATCGTACCTCTATTAAAGCCTAAGAAACTAATCAAAATTTGAAAAATTAAAAACTTACACCTACACAACTCGAAATGACCTCAAAATTTACATACAAGTTCCAAATGACACAACGAACTTATTCCAACTCCCGATATAACAATTCGAATCTGGTATCATCAAAGCCAACTCTCAGTCAAACATATGAACTTCCGAATCATTAACTTTTCAACTTTCACCAAAATAGAACCAAATCAAATTAGGAACCTCCAATTGAAATCAGGATATCTGCCTAAGTCCAAAATCAACATACGAACCTATTGGAACCACCAAAATACCCTTCCAGGATCGTCTACTCAAAGGTCAAACTCTAGTCAATCCTCACAACTAAGCCTCCAACCAAGGGACTAAATATTCCAATTCAATCCAAAACTCCCCTAAAACCAAATCAATCACACCGACAAGTCACATAATAATAAATACACCTAGGTGAAGAGTCAATAGGGGAACGGAGCTCAGATACACAAGAGGACTGGCCCAGTCATTGCAGGTACTCAATCAAAGTACACTCTCTTAAAGTGTAGTCAAAAAAACATATTTCACTATAAACATTCCCAGTTTTAGGTGTGTAAATCCATATGGAATCAATATATAAAGCAAAATATAATTAAAAATTACTTAACCCCTAAGTAGAGATGAAATCCCTCTTGAAATACTTCTCGTCTCGTGCTCTCTAAGTTAAAAAAATAGTGAAAATAAGTCTCTTCCCGAAATTTGTACTTAAATTACTCCTGACACAATTCCTTTATCGCATTCGCGTCCTTGCTCTCGCGAACACAAAGCACATTCTCCACTAATCCCCAAATCCTCCTTCGTGAATGCGACACTCATCTAGCGAATGTGAAAAACACTAGCCAGCAACCCCACATGAAAGTGTGTGTCCTCTTGTATCCATGTAGGCCTACCATTTGGGCCAAAAACATATTAGATGAGCGCGTGCCACACCCGCGAACGTGAAGCGCAAAGGTACCTAGCTCCTAAACACCCTTCACGAATGCAGTCACCTTCTTGAGAATCTGAAGAACAAAGTCCCCCAATCCAATATCATCTACCCGAACGCGAGGCACCCTCATGAATGCAATGCATAACTGATACGAGCAAAACAAACAATGCCCAACACTGCGAAAATGATCTAATACTACCTCGAAGCATACCCAAGACCCTTAGGGCTCCATCTAATCTCACCAACATGTCCCAATACATTAACAAGACCTATCTAAATAACACCCCAAATAACATCAAATTAAGAATCAAAAATCAAATAATTCTCTTAACTTTTGAACATTCAAACTTCGTCGAATGCGTCCGAGTTACACTTAGACATTCCATATCACAACCAAACTTTGCACACAAGTTTCAGTTAACTAAATGAACCTATCTAAGGTCTCAAAACCATAATAGGATTCTGATAACACCAGATTCAACTCCTGGTCAAACCTATAAACTCTCCAATTCTTTAATTTGCCAGCTTTTCAGAAAAAGATCTAAATCCTTCTCGGATCATCCAAATCCAAACATACGCCCAGGTCTAAAATTATCATACGAACCTATTGATACCATCAAATCCTGATTCCAAGGTTGTTTACTCAGAAGTAAAACATTGGCCAACTCATCCAACTTAAAGCTTCCAAATTCAGAATCACTCTATCACTCAATCTCGAACCTTGTGAGCATCAAAACCTACCATTATGTAAGTAATAATATGAAGTGGGAATGCAAAAGCTCAAAACGACCAATCGAATCATTATATTTTCCCCCGCTTAAATATACGTTCCTCCTCGAGTGTTCTAAGATTCATTCCAACGCTTCCAAATCACTGTATAATTCATCATACACGTCACTATGAGGGATCTCACATCACCTCAATCTATATAAGCCTGTCAACATAATCCTATTGAAGATTCTTCCTTGAGCCTAAGCTTACAATCCTTAGAACCAATATTTCAGTTCCCGAACACCCTCTAACATTTGATTCTTCCAAGATGTAGCCGCATGAAGTATCTCATAGCTCATGTACTAATAGCAATATCTTCCGACCATAAGAGTTGCTCGTTTCCAAACTCGATACTAGTAATATACTTCATATCAAATAAAATCTTACTCTAAGTCTTCGCAACATTCCTAATGATGAAAGAAATATGTAGAAACTCATATTCTCCCATCAAATAAATAAATCTTAGAGTTCACTCGCTTAACAAGGAGCATTGCCAAATTCTGATGACATTCTTCCCCAAACATACCTTATTCCAATCCTATTGCACATATATAAGGCCCAAAAACCTCTTCTCACCCAGTAAAAGCTGCTCGACCGACAAACAACATCAAAGGCCACATAGAACCACATACGATCCAATCAATGCACCAAAACCAACACCAACTCGAATGTGACCAATAATGGAAAGAGACTAAAATAAGAGAACTACCCAACCAGTTCAACAAATACCACCACAAAAGCACAATATTTTGAACCCATCCCACAAGGGATAAACAAAACGCATGGAATAAGTACAAGAAATAATATTCCAACATAACCCGCTACGGTGTATAACCCGATACAACATATCTATCCACATAGGGATACCCATCAAGCTATAATGCTCACAATCATTAAACACATGTGTATCAACAATAAGTACGTAAAGTGTATGACCATAACCATGGAAAGACGGATAACACAATATACTATAGACATGAAAAGCATGACTAAGGTATAATAAGGAATTCATATCTCACGATCCATCTCACTCAAATATCGCCAAACAGGACTATATCATACGTATTAATAGTAGAATAATCTCATACCCCATCGTGGCATAATAAAGTAACACAAGATACATGTCATGGTATGAATACGATCAATATTTGCCTATGAAATGCCCCTAGGAAATGTTGTGCTGAACAAACAAATCCAATCTAGTGCAGAATACACATTTCTGCTAGGCCTACCAATATGCCCTCAAACTGATTCAAACAATTCTGATTAGTTGAATATCCTCTCAAAGGTCCACAATGACCTATACATAACACATCCAATCAGCTTTCTGACCTTTGACACACGTTCATAGTCCACAACCAAAGGGATAGTCTGCCTCTAAGAAGATCCAATCTCTATATCTCATGAATACAAGAATCTCAATAGCCGATCTCAAACTCTTTCACCTAAATAATTGCCACATCATGCATACATAATTACCTCGTGAGAAATATGACACGACCTAAATCGATACGATGCAACGGGCACCTGATACTTTACCCAATCGAGTACCAATGTAATGTATCTTTCATATTATATCATAATATACACGTGACATGCGGGACTAATTGGAAAACATGATCATTTATAAATTCTAAGCATAGGCTGATAAGGCCATACAACTATTCGTATACAGATTTATCTATAAGTCTCTAAGAGTACATAAGCATCATAAAGGTCGGGACTAAGCTCCACCATACCAATCAATATATGTCCTAATTATACTGACCAAAAGAAAAAAAAGGATAACCTTAACATATTCGAAGTAGGGAAAAATTTATATAATATTATTGAAAAGGTTGCACCTTACTCCTTTGGAGTCGCAAAATCTCACATTGCTACGTTGCTAAAAAATCTTGTTGTAATCTGAATATGGCTCTACACTACTTATATGAATTAAACACCAAACAAAGAGATTTAGTCAATGCATGCCATCCTTTGTGTTAAGATAAGTCTCTTAAAATTTCCATGTGCCTTTCTTGTGGTATTGTCGTGACTAAATGATTATTGCACGTCATGTGGTGAAGACTTGTGTTTTTGGGCTTAATTATGAGTTCTTACGATATGATTTATTTAGTTCTTGTATTTATATGAATTGGGGTTGTAATAAAAATTTGTATAAACATATAGTGAAGTCTCTAACCTCTAAGAAGGAATGAAAGAAAGAATTATCATTCTTATGCTTTAGGTTTAGTCTTTATTTGATATTAAAAATAATAAAGTGAAGGTGTATCATTTTGCCACCTAACAAAGAAATGACTTAGTCATTTCTTTACAATGTGGCTAGTTGCCATGTTTTGAGGGGATGAAAAATATAAAATTTTATCCTCTTATTAGTTAATTAAGTAATGTTTCGTATCTGCACAATTAAAAATTATTTCAAATTACGTAGAATACTATTCACTTTTAATATACCTTATACACCTTGCTATCATGGTCATGTAGTACCTTGTATTGTACTAGTACATAAATACCGAGTATTATTGCTCGACCCGTATTTTATCCTAACATGCAAATCTTGGACAAAAATTCACTTTTTTGATTTGTTTCCCCTCACCTTCACGAATTTATCATTTTCTTTAATTCGTGTACCCTTATCCTCCATGTCACTTACTTATCAGTTGTTATAAATAGCATAACTACGTTAACCTCAAGATAATCTCATCCCCAAATCTACGTCAATTAACTGCAGGTGAAACTTTTAACGTACGAAAATGCAAGATGTAACACGTAACATCTCACTTCCAATCTTATATCAATTCACTTGTGGCGTACTTTCATGTACGAAAAAATAGGGTGTAACATCATTCCCCCCTTTGGAACATTCGTCCTTGAATGTTGACTGATGCTCTTATCATTTTCATAACTTATAACTCTTGTGAATATCTTAATACTTTCCTTGACATTTAGGCAATTATCCTGTGAATAAATTCAAATACCAGGCTATTCCTCCTTTTAGGCCTCTTTTTCATGTCATGACCTGTGGCCGAAATCCTTCCAATCTCGTAACTGTTGCTATCTTTTTTTATGCAGCATGCACGATTTCGACCTTGTAACTGCGCCTATGCGACTCTTCTCTCCTTTTTCCTCCAGCGTTTAGCTAATCTCTAGGCCCTACTTTGTGAAAATATACATAGCTTGACAAGATATCCCTCTGGGCATCTATAGGTATAATAAAGTTCATCTCTCGATACTTTGTTGAACTTATAAATATTGCTATACCTTATTCCATGGATCCATTAATCCATCTGTATGACTTTATTGCATCAAGATATGTCGTACTATACTGTAACTCTTACTTTGATTTATCATTATTGAGGTCCGCTACCATATTCCAGCTTACTCTCATTGCTTATCCTATATGTATAAGTCTAAGTCCTTTAACGCTTTCTCATTACTATTCATCTTAAGAGTGACGACCTAACCTCATTTCATACTTTGTAACTTTTATCTATCCATTGTTGATTCACCTCAATATTGATCTACACTCTACCACTGATAACTCGAAACCTCTTATGTAGTCACTACGGCTCACGTTGCATCGAGGATCATTTGAAGTGATTAGACAAATCCACATGGGCGGTACGATTCTTCCATAATTGTATCTCACAGTATTCCAATGCGATTCACCTTGTGTGGGTATTTTAGTCATGTCCAATTCATGAGATCCCTTTCTTTTTTATTCAATCAAAGGCCCAAATGTCATACTTTATCAATCATATTTACATTATAATTCTATTACCAGGGTATCATTCCATTTAGGGGTGCAATGTGGCCCGGGCCTGAACCGGACCGGGCCCGCGGTCCTGGCGGGCCTCACGAGCCTGGTGGTCCTGGGCCTAGTGGTACCTGTAGGCCCGTGATGGGCCGGTCCAAGACCAATAGCCCGTGAGCACGGGATCGTCAGCCGGGACTGGCGGGCCCAACGACTATTTTATTTTGAAAAACCAGCAACGGCTATATTTAAAATATAGCCGTGTGGAAGTTTATATAATGGTCATTTGGCCCTCAAACTTTATATAATTACACTTTTTCCCATATCTCAACTATTAATACCCCCTCATTCTTTCATTTTTATTCACCAATTCATCAATATCTCTTAATCTCTCTCAATCTTTCTACTACAATTGCTTAATTTATTGTTGAAAAATTGTGAAGTTGTTGAATTGAAGTTTTCAAGTGTTCAACAATTTTTAATTTTCAAGAAGTTGTTCGGCAATATGGTAAACTCGTTTCAACTCATACGTTTTAATAATATATTTTTGTGTGGTTTAGTTTACATAATTATAATAAATATGACATTATCTTTTAAACAAATGTTCGGTAAAGGAAAAGGTAAAACCGGTGAATGTAGTGGCCATAATACTACCCTTCCCCTCGCTCCCCGACCTACAAAAGATAAGCAAGTTGAAAGTAGTCTCCAACCTAGACGTCCTCCTCCTCCTCCCGTAATGGTTTATAGTGATCGCCCTTGTTTTCAATTTACCGATAGTGAATTTCAACAAGATGTTGCAGTAGGTGATAGATTAGATGATGAAATTATGAATGCTCATTATCCTAATGAATCTATCTTAGAGGAAAATGAGGATGATGATGATGATGATGAAATCCAAGCACCAGATTTAGATGATACACCTACTAGTCCTGTTCATAACTCAAGTAATGCACCGGCCCACCCACCTGTAGAAACTCCAACTTTTAATAGAAAACCTGCTAAACGTTAAGAAACATCATTAGTTTGGAATTTTTTTACTCAAGTAAGAGAACTAAATAAGGCTAAGTGTTAAACTTATGGGAAATTACTGGGTCATAAATTTAGTGGAGACCGTAGCGGCACGGAAAGTTTGACTAGGCACATAAAACACACCCTAATGATAGGGCTAGATTTTTTCAAATGCAAGCGCAAGAAGAGGGGACAAGTGTAGATTCTGCGGTTAACCCTAGTACAAGTTCAAATCTAGTTCAACCAGGAATTAACATTGTCACCGGAGGTATTTTATATTACGATCCAAATAGAGATCGTGAAGAATTAGCAAAGATGATTACTATTATGTGCTTACCTTATACTTGTACTTCTAATCCTAATTGGGTTCATTATATTAGAAGATTTTTTAATCCTACTTATAAAGGTTGGCCTCGCGCAACAGTTTAGGCTGATATTTATAAATTTAAATATGAATATGAACAATATTTGTGCTATTTATTTACTCATATAACTAATCGGATTTCTATTACTACTGATATTGGTAGAAGTGGTAATGATTGTGATTATCTAACTGTTACAAGTCATTGGATAGATGAGGACTGGACAATGCAAAAACGTATAATTGCGTATAGAATAATTAATTCACGTCACACAGGTAAGTTTATAGCTAACACTGTTTCAGATATTTGTAGATATTTTTGCTTTAGCGATAAAATAATGGCAATTTCTATTGATAATGCTTCTAGTAACACTAGTACTATAGGCATGCTTACAAAAACACTAAATCCTGCATTTAGTAATTTTCCATGTTAGATGTATTTCTCATATTTATCATTTAATTGCTTTAAACATAAAAATTGAAAAGGTTCGAATGGCACTTAATTGGCTTTTTTATTCAAACGGTATAACTATACTTAGAGAGCATTTTAAAAATGTGATGAATATGGCCTTAGAGAAAGAAAGGTTCCTAAACCTTGCCCGAAAAAGTGAGGGTATCTTCTCTGCATATCATACTCAGTCTCCCAAGTCGCATCCTCGACCGGTTGACCCCTCCACTGAACCTTTACCAAAACAATATTCTTTGATCTTAGCTTGTGATCTTGCCTATACAAAATGGCCACTTGCTTATCCTCATAAGTCAAATCATTGTCTAACTACACCGAGCTAAATATAACACATGTGACAGATCCTCATAGTACTCCCGGAGTATGGAAACGTGAAGCACTGAATGAACTCCTGATAAGCTAGGTGGCAAGGCAAGTCTATAATCCACCTCACCAAACCTTTCCAAGACCTCAAATGGATCAATATAACAAGGGCTCAACTTGCGATTCTTCTCATACCTTATCACACCTTTCATGGGAGAAAATCTGAGTAGAACCATTTCACCTATCATGAATGCCACATTACGAACCTCTCTATCAGCATAACTCTTCTGCCTGGACTACACTATAGGAAGCCGCTCCTAAATCAATTTTACCTTCTCCAAATCATTGCGAACCAGATCAGTGACCAACAACCTAGCCTGCCTAGTCTCAAACCAACCAAATGGAGAATGACGTTACCTCCCATATAAGGCCTCGTATGGATCCATCTGAATACTAGATTGATAGTTGTAGGCGAACTCTGCTAATGGAAAAAACTTATCCCATTGGCCCCAAAAATCAATGACATGGGCTTGTAACATGTCATTTAAGATCTCAATAGTACGCTGTAACTGCCCGTTCGTTTGGGGATAGAATGTTGTACTCAACTCGATCTATGTGCCCAACTCATGTTTCACTACTCTTCAAACATGCAATGTGAACTGAGTGCCTCGATCCGAGATAATTGACTCTAGCACACCATGAAGGAGAACAATTTCTTAAAGATAAATTTGAGCCCGCTGATCTGAAATATAAGTAGTCATGACTGTAATGAAGTATGCAGACTTGGTCAGTCTTTCCATAATGACCCACACCACATCAAATTTTCTTAAGGTCCATAGCAGCCCAACCATAAAATCCATAGTGATACACTCCCACTTTCACTCTGGTATATCTAGCCTATGAAGCAAACCACTAGGTCTCTGATGCTCATACTTGACATACTGATAGTTCAAACACTAAGCAACAAGCTCAACAATATCTTTCTTCATCCTTCGCCACCAATAATTTTGCCTCAAATTACGGTACATCATTGCAGCACCTGGATTAACAAAATATCATGAACTATGGGCCTCCTCAAGAATTAACTCTCTCAAGCCATCCACATTAGGACACATATCCGACCTTGAAGCCTTAATATCCTCCTTAACATCAGTGTGCTACACCATGTCCCTAAGAACAAACAAGTGGGGATCATCATACTAGCGTGCCTTGATGTGCTAAAACAAGGACGATCATGATACAACGCAAGAAAGAACCATATTAGGCTCCAAAATATCCAAACTCACAAACATGTTGGCCAACTCCTGAACATCCAAAGCTAACGATTTCTCCTTAGCTAGAATAAAAGCAAGACTCCCCATGTTCTCCACCTTCCTACTTAAGGCGTACGTCACTACATTGACCTTTTTCTGACAATAAAGAATGGTAATATCATTGTCTTTCAATAGCTCTAATCACCTGTGTTGCGTCAAGTTCAAATCCTTTTGCTTGAACAGATGATGGAGACTCTTGTGATCCGTGAACACCTTGCAAGACACGCCGTAAAAATAATGACTCTAAACCTTGAGCGCATTAACAATGGTTGCTAACTCTAAATCGTGCACTTGGTAGTTCTTCTCATGGGGATTGAACTGACGTGAAGCATAATCTATCACTCTATTATCCTATATCAAAACACATCCAATGCCAACCCTTGAATCATTACAATAAACTGTATAAGAACCCGACCCCCAAGGCAAAACCAGAATTGGAGCTGTAGTCAAGGCAGTCTCAATCTTCTAAAAGCTCTACTCGTACTAATCAGAACACCTAAGTAAGGCACCTTTCTGAGTCAACCTAGTTAGTGGGGCTACGATAGATGAAAACCCCTCCATAAAATAGAGATAATACCCAGCCAACCCTAGGGAACTCCGGATCTCTATAGCGGTAGAAGGTTAGGGCCAACCCTCAACCGCCTCAATCTTCTTTGGATCTACCTTAATTCTCTCACTAGACACCATGTGACCTAAGAATGCCATCGAGTCCAACCAAAACTCGTACTTGGAGAATTTAGCATATAATTTCTTCTCTCTCTAAGTTTGGATCACAATCCTCAAGTGCAGCTCATGCTTCTCCCGACTACTCGAATATAGCATCAATAAACATAATGACAAAGAAATCCAAATAAGGCTGAAATATAATGTTTATCAAGTGCATGAAAGTTGTTGGAGCATTAGTCACCATAAAAGACATCACCAATAACTCATACTGTCCACAACGGGTCCTGAAAGTTGTCTTAGGATTATCTAAAGCCCTGATCTTTAACTAATAATACCCCGATCTCAGGTCAATCTTCGGGAATACCCTAGCACCTTGAACCTGATCGAATAAATCAATAGATGGTAGTGGATACTTGTTCTTGATATTAACCTTTTTCAACTGCTTGTAGTCAATGCACATCCTCGTAGAACCATCTTTCTTCTTCCCAAATAGTACCGGTGCACCCCAAGGTGTCACAGTAGGCCTGATAAAACCCTTATCAAGAAATTCTTGTAACTGTTCCTCAACTCCTCCTACTCCGCTGGTGCCAAGCGATATGGTAGAATATATATGGGTTGAGTGTTCGACACCAAATTAATACCAAAATTATTATTCCTGTCAGGTAGCATGCTCGACAAGCTCGTAAGAAATATATCTAAGAACTCCCTCAATATCGAGACTGACTAAACAACATGAGTATCAACACTCACATATCTCACGAAGCCTAAATATGGTGAACACCCCATCTCAACCATTCGTTGAACCTTCAAAAACGAAATCACTCTACTAAGAGTGTGACTAATAAAACCCTTCCACTCCAGTCTCGACAACCTCGGCATACCCGACGTCACAATCTTAGCGTGACAATCAAGAATATTATGGTACATAGATAACCAATACCTAAAATCACCTTAAAATCAACCATGTTGAGCAATAAAAGATCAACTCTAGTCACATAACCCCCAATAGTAACCGCACAAAACCGATATATACGATCCACCATAATAGAATTACCCACCAAATAACGGGAAAAATATGATGACTGATAAGAATAAGTTGATCCAATTTCAAATAATACTGAAGCATCCCCGTGGCACACTAAAACAATACTTGTGATAACGACGTCGGAAACATCCGCGTCGGCCCTAGTTGGAAATGCATAGCAACTGGCGTGTCAACCCCCTCTAGGACTCTACCTATCTTTCATCCACCCCTTGTTGGCTGTGCAGGTTGAGTAGCAACTGGAGCGGGAACCATAAACTGAGTACCTTATTGTAGTCCACCCCTCAGAAGATTGGGAGAATCTCATATAATGTGTCTAGATAAAGACACTCAAAATAACCCCTCTGAAGGCGTGACTGTTGGTACTAAGTCTGCACTAGACAACTGGAATAACCACTATAGGAACCCCATGTAGAAAGTGCCCTGGAGGATGGTTGTCCGATATGAGTACCCCGGGATCCCTGGATAGCTGGAGCACTATGGGCAATCTAAAGTGTGGACTGGATTTGTCGGCTGATATGACCTCTAGAATGATGGATCTTACCCCTAGAGTAGAAGCCCCCAAATCCTCCAATACTATATGACTTTGTAGCCTTGCTATCCCCCCCTTTCATGACTGCGGATACGCTCTAACCTCCTAGCAATCTCCTCAACTTAATGAAATGGAGTCCTACTCTCCAACTACTATGGCATCCCAAATGTGAGGCTATAGGCAAGTCCCTCAATTAATCTACAAACTCTCCCTCAAACTATGGAAACCAAATTAGGTACATGATGAGATAAATCTGTAAACCTCATAGAAACCTCAGACACACTCATACAACTCTTGGTGCAATTGCTCGCACTCGGTTGCACAACTCATCCCTTCTGGTGTGTGGAACAAACTCTCCCAAGAAACGATCAGAGAACTGAGACCAAGTAAGTGCTGCAGCAGATGGCTTACTCGCCTCATAAGTCTACCACCATCTATATGCCAGCCCCTTTAGCTGAAAAGTAGTAGGGTCTACCCCACTCCAGCTCCATTACACCCATAGTACATAGAATATGATGACACAGATCCAAGAAATCCAGTGCATCCTCAGAAGCCCCTCCACTAAACTGGAGAGGATGGGACTTTTGAAACGTCTCCAAACTCCTACGCCCCTTAGCTGAAACAACTGGCCCTACCTAGGGTTGAACTGTAGCTATTGGATGTATCAGCACAACACTCGGTGTTTGATAAGCATGAGCCGACTGCTCTGATGGATGGGCAGCGGGAGTCTAGGCTCCTCCCTCAACATGTGAAGTAGATGGTGGAACTGGAATCAACCCTGCCTTAGCCAAAGCCCCAAACATGCTTAGGAAGTATGCCAATGTCTCCTGAAGCCCCGACGTAGCAATAGGCTACCTAGGTGCCTGCTCAACATGCTAAGGCTCACGATCCTCCATTGGAGCTATTGGACACTCCATAATTTTTGCTCTAGTAGGCACTATAGCTGTAGCACGTGCCTCTCATCCGCCTCTACCTTGGCCCCGACCTCTCGTGACTCTAGCAGGGGCGCTGGTGTCTGATAAACCGATATGATAGAATGCATCATCTCTATCTGTGAAAGAATAGAAAAAAAAGGCTCAAACTCCAAAATTAATAATCCATGCGATAAGGGATGAAAGAAGTGACATCTTTCTAATAGTTTTGTAGCCTTTCGAAGATAAGTACATATGTCTCCGTACCGATCTACAAGACTCAATTAAACTTTATTGTGATTCGTAGAGCCTATGAACCTAGAGCTATATTACCAACTTGTCACGACCCGAATCCCTCCATAGGAGTTGTGATGGCACCTAGTCTCTAAAACTAGGTAAGCCTACCAATTATCAATATTCAAATTAGTAAAACATAATAGAACAAATCAAGTTTAATATAAATACGAAAATAAAGGTGATACAAGCCAAAACGACGATAATCACAACATATCCCAGAACTAGGTAGTATAGAGTCACAAGCTCTAATTGAATACACGAGAATATCTCAAAATATAGTACAACTCGAAATACATAAAGGGTATAAATAAAGTAAAGAGGGTGAATTAGTGGCAAATCGAAACATGCGGGGATACCTTGAAGTCTCCAATATACAGGATGTGTCACTGACGATCAGCCCGATCAGAAGTAGCTGGATCTGCAAAAAAATATATACAGAATTGTAGAATTAGTATACCATAATCGTTACCCAGTAAGTATCAAGGATAATCTCGATGGAATAGTGATGAGGTTCAAGTCATATGATACTTACTAGTCAAACAACCTGTGCAGTATATCGAAGAAACTGACAATTAAAAATACAATTGAAAGCAATGACAATAATCCCTTAGCACGTGTGATAATAACTCAATGTACAAAAAACCATCTTTTCAAACAAATCATCAAATAAGGTAGGGGCATGTGATAGCATGTCAAGCACAACTAATAATTCATAGAGTGCAAGACAGAAACTTTATGAGAAAAAGTAAGAGATCAAATATCAACCTTGTCTCAACACAGAAACAACATCAATAAAGACACTTCAAAATATCACATAACATCATCAACAATGCCACCTATATTTTGGTGTATGTGCACCTAACAATGAAACGCCTCCCTTATTTTGTCACATGCGCATATCACCATCCTTATTTCACTATGTGGGTAGCCCGATAAAATGCCACTCTTTTTTCGCCCCACGCGCACAACAATAGACACAATCGCACCGCAAAGAGCTCGTGCTGACACCCTCAATCAATCCGCTCAACATGTCCACAAGTTCCACAATACCACAAATCAATAACACCGAAGTTTAGATATAAGCTCACATCTCATCAATAAAGTGAACAAAGACTTAACAGTAACAAAAAAACTGAGGGATGTTCAATAAATAAAACCTGACCATAGCTAAGTCAATACAGTAAGCAAGATCAAGAAGTCACAAAGTAGTCTCCAATGTTTCATACAAAATTCATTATCAAATTAAAGCATATTAATAGCCTAGGGTATAATCCGATCAAAGGCCACATATAGTACTTGTATACACGCTAGTCATCTGATGTACACGCCGTTTTTCACATCACAAAAATAAACAACTAAGGTTAAATCCCAAGGGGGTTTTCCCACACAAGGTTAGGCAAGATACTTACCTCAAACAAACTAAATATATATTCTAAATCCAAAATAATAAAGCTTCAATCCTGAACGAAAAAAAAAAGTCAACCCAAAAGGTCAATTTGTACCCGCCTCCCAGACCCGAAAAAACTCATGAATTCTGAACATCCATTTCAATATGACTTCAAATATATGTGTTTCATCCAAACCGACCTCCAATTTACCCTCAAATCAGCAATTTTACTTTAGAAAAGTTTTTGCCAAAGATTCACCAATGAAACACTAAAATCAAGGTTGGAATCATGAATAAAAATAAATCAAAGTAAATAATACTTACCCCAATCCAAATCATAAAGTCATTTTCAACATCGCCCAAAACTGAGCTCTAGATATCAAAATGAGATAAAATAACTAAAACCTTCAAAATAGAGTACTTATGTGATTCTAACCAGTTATACACTTCGCGATCGCGGGACATACCTCACAATTGCGAAGACGAATCCCATGCCCAGCTGCTGCCCCTTCTCCGCGAACATGAGGCTATCCACATGAACGTGATGCTCGAACTTGTTGACCTACACAAATGCGGTAGCATGCACGCGAACGCAAAGACCAAACATATGCCATCACCCCCAGCTGGCCTTCCTCTATGCGAATGCGAAGGCTACTACCACACATGTCCTGTGAACATGACCAACCCCTCAAGAGAAACCATCACCTGCCACCAAACACTCTCCACGATTATGACACATCGTACGCGATTGCAAAGAACACCAGAACATCAGAAAATTAGCAGTTCCAAAGAAAGGTAAATGAGAAACCCATCTGAAATATGCCGGAGGCCCACAACACCCCATTCAATCACACCAACCAATCCTAAAATATAATACGTACCTATTCAAGGCCTCAAACCAGATAAACAAATATTAAAACCACGAATCGTACCTCTATTCAAGCCTAAGAAACTAATCAAAATTTGAAAAATTCAAAAAAAACACATACACAACTCGAAATGACCTCAAAATTTGCATACAAGTTCCAAATGACACAACAAACCTATTCCAACTCTCGAAACCACAATTTGAATCCGCTATCATCAAAGTCAACTCTAAGTCAAACATATGAACTTCCGAACCTTTAACTTTTCAACTTTCACCAAATAGAACCAAATCAAATTAGGAACCTCCCATTAAAATCAGGATATCTGCCTAAGCCCAAAATCAACATACGAACCTATTGGAACCACCAAAATACCCTTCCAGGATCGTCTACACAAAGGTCAAACTCTAGTCAATCCTCACAACTAAGCCTCCAACCAAGGGACTAAATATCCCAATTCAATCCAAAACTCCCCTATAACCAAACCAATCACACCGAAAAGTCACATAAAAATAAATACACCTAGGGGAAGTGTCAAATAGGGGAATGGAGCTCAGATACACAAAAGGACTGGCCCAGTCATTGCAGGTACTCAATCAAAGTACACTTTCTTAAAGTGTAGTCAAAAAAATCAATTTCACTATAAAAATTCCCAATTTTAGGTGTGTAAATCCATATGGAATCAATATATAAAGCAAAATATAATTAAAAATTACTTAACCCCTAAGTAGAGATGAAATCCCTCTTGAAATACTTCTCCTCTCGTGCTCTCTAAGTAAAAACAATAGTGAAAATAAGTCTCTTCCCGAAATTTGTACTTAAATTACTCCTGACACAATTCCTTTATCGCATTCGCGGCCTTGCTCTCGCGAACACAAAGCACATTCTCCACTAATCCCCAAATCCTCCTTCGTGAATGCGATACTCATCTAGCGAATGTGAAAACACTAGCCAGCAACCCCACATGAAAGTGTGTGTCCTCTTGCATCCATGTAGGCCTACCATTTGGGCCAAAAACATATTAGATGAGCGCGTGCCACACCCGCGAACGTGAAGCGCAAAGGTACCTAGCTCCTAAACACCCTTCACGAATGCAGTCACCTTCTTGAGAATGTGAAGAACAAAGTCCCATAATCCAATATCATCTACCCGAACGCGAGGCCACCCTCATGAATGCAATGCATAACTGACACGAGAAAAACAAACAATGCCCAACATTTCCATAATGATCTAATACTACCTCGAAGCATAGCCGAGCCCCTCAGGACACTGTCTAATCTCACCAACATGTCCACATACATTAACCAGACCTATCTAAATAACACCCCGAATAACATCAAACTAAGAATAAAAAGTCAAACATTTTCTTAACTTTCAAACATTCCAACTTCGTCGAATGCGTCCGAGTTACACTTGGACATTCCATATCACAATCAAACTTTGCACACAAGTTTCAGTTAACTAAATGAACTCATCCAAGGTCTCAAAACCATAATAGGATTCTGATAACACCAAAGTCAACTCCTGGTCAAACCTATAAACACTCCAATTCTTTAATTTGCCAGCTTTTGAGAAAAAGATCTAAGTCCTTCTCGGATCATCCAAATCCAAACATACGCCCAGGTCTAAAATTATCATACAAACTTATTGATACCATCAAATCCTGATTCCAAGGTTGTTTACTCAAAAGTCAAACATTGGCCAAGTCTTCCAACTTAAAGCTTCCAAATTCAGAATCACTCTATCACTCAATATTGAACCTTGCGAGCATCAAAACCAACCATTATGTAAGTAATAATATATCATATGAAGCGATTAAAGGTTTCAAACTACTAAGTGGGAATGTTAAAGCTCAAAACGACCAATCGAATCATTATATTTTCCCCCGCTTAAATATATGTTCATCCTCGAATGTTCCAAGATTCGTTCCAAGGCTTCCAAATCACTATATAATTCATCATACACGTCACCATGAGGGATCTCACATCACCTACATCCATATAAGTCTGTCAACATGATCCTATTGCAGATTTTTCCTTCAACCTAAGCTTACAATCCTTAGAACCAATATTTCACTTCCCGAACACCCTCTAACATTTTATTCTTCCAAGATGTAGCCGCATGAAGTATCTCATAGCTCATGTATTCATAGCAATATCTTCCGACCATAAGAGTTGCTCGTTACCAAACACGATATTAGTAATATAATTCATATCAAATAAAATCTTACTCTAAGTCTTCGCAACATTCCAAATGATGAAAGAAATATGTAGAAACACATATTCGCCCATCAAATAAATAAATCTTAGAGTTTACTCGCTTAACAAGGAGCATTGCCAAATTCTAAGCTGACTGATGACATTTTTCCCCAAACATACCTTATTCCAATCCTATTGCACATATTTAAGGACCAAAAACCTCTTCTCACTCAGTACAAGCTGCTCGACCAACAAACAACATCAAAGGCCACATAGAACAACATACGATCCAATCTATGCACCAAGCCAACACCAACTCGAATGTGACCAATAATGGAAAGAGACTCAAATAAGAGAACTACCCATCCAGTTCAACAAATACCACCACAAAAGCAATATTTTGAACCCATCCCACAAGGGATAAACAAAATGCATGGAATAAGTACAAGAAATCATATTCCAACGTAATCCGCTACGGTGTGTCACCCGATACGACATATCTATCCACATAGGGATACCCATCAAGCTATAATGCTCACATTCAATAAATACATGTGTATCAACAATAAGTACGTAAAGTGTATGACCATAACCATGGAAAGACGGATAACACAATATACCATAGACATGAAAAGAATGACTAAGGTATAATAAGCAATTCATATCTCACGATCCATCTCACTCAAATATCGCCAAACAGGACTATATCATACGTATTAATAGTAAAATAATCTCACACCCCATCATAGCATAAGAAAGTAACACAAGAGACATGTCATGGTATGAATAAGATCAATATTAGCCTATGAAATGCCCCTAGGAAATGTTGTGCTGAACAAACAAATCCAATCTAGTGCAGAATACATATTCCTGCTAGGCCTACCAATATGCTCTCAAACTGATTCAAACAATTCTAATTAGCTGAATATCCTCCCAAAGGTCAACAATGACCTATACATAACACATCAATAATCTTCCTCTAAGAAGATCCAATCTCTATATCTCATGAATACAAGAATCTCAATAGCCGATCTCAAACTCTTTCACCTAAATAATTGCCACAACATGCATACATAATTACCTCGTGAGAAATATGTTACGACCTAAATCAATGTGACGCAATGGGCACCCGATACTTTACCTAATCGAATACTAATGTAACGTATCTTTCATATTATATCATAATATACACGTGACATACAGGACTAATAGGAAAACATGATCATTTATAAATTCTAATCATAGGCTGGCAAGGCCATACAACTATTCATATACAGATTTATCTACAAGCCTCTAAGAGTACATAAGCATCATAAAGGTTGGAACTGAGCTCCACCATACCAATCAATATTTGTCCTAATTATACTGACCAAAAGAAAAAAAGGATAACCTTAACATACTCGAAGTAGGGAAAAATTCATATAATATTTTTGAAAAGGTTGTACCATAATCCTTTAGAGTCGCAAAATCTCACGTTGCTACGGTGCTAAAAAATCTTGTTGTAAACTGAATATGGCTCTACGCTACTTATATGAATTAAACACCAAACAGAGAGATTTTAGTCGATGCATGCGATCCTTTGTGTTAAGATAAGTCTCTTCAAATTTCCATGAGCCTTTCTTGTGGTGTTGTTGTGACCAAATGATTATTGCACGTCATCTGGTGAAGACTTGTATTTTTGGGCTTAATTATGAGTTCTTACGATATGATTTATTTAGTTCTTGTATTTATTTGAATTGCGGTTGTAATAAAAATTTGTATAAACATATAGTGAAGTCTCTAACCTCTAAGAAGGAATGAAAGAAGAATTATCATTCTTATGGTTTAGGTTTAGTCTTTATTGGATATAAAAAATAATAAAGTGAAGGTGTATCATTTTTCCACCTAACAAAGAAATGACTTAGTCATTTCTTTACAATGTGGCTAGTTGCCACGTTTTGAGGGGATGAAAAATATAAAAATTTATCCACTTATTAGTTAATTAAGTAATGTTCCGTTATCGGATAATTAATTAATTACCCGTATAATTAAAAATTATCTCAAATTGCTTAGAATACTAATCACTTTTAACATACCTTATACATCTTACTATAATGGTCATGTAGTACCTTGTATGGTACTAATCCATAAATATCGAGTATTATTGCTCGATCCGTATTTTATCCTAACATGCAAATCTTGGACAAAAATTCACTTTTTTTGATTTGTTTCCCCTCACCTTCACGAATTTATCATTTTCTTTAATTCGTGTACCCTTATCCTCCATGTCACTTACTTATCACTTTTTATAAATAGCATAACTACGTTAACCTCAAGATAATCTCATCCCCAAATCTACGTCAATTAACTGAAGACGAAACTTTTAACGTAAGAAAATGCAAGATGTAACACGAAACATTTCATTTCTAATCTTATATCAATTCACTTGCTGCGTACTTCCATGTACGAAAAAATGGGGTGTAACATCATTCCCCCCTTTGGAAAATTCGTCTTTGAATGTTGACTGATGCTCTTATCATTTTCATAACTTATAGCTCTTGTGAATTTCTTAATACTTTCCTTGACATTAAGGCAATTATCCTGTGAATAAATTCAAAGGCCAGGGTATTCCTCCTTTTAGGCCTGTTTTTCATGTCATGACTTGTGGCCGAAATCCTTCCAATCTCGTAGCTGTTGCTATATTTTTTTATGCAGCATGCACGATTTCGACCTTGTAATTGCGCCTATGCGACTCTTCTCTCCTTTTTCCTCCAGCGTTTAGCTAATCTCTAGGCCCTTTTTTGTGAACATATATAGAGCTTGACAAGATGTCCCTCTGGGCATCTATATGTATAATAAAGTTCTTCTCTCGATACTTTGTTGAACTTATCAATATTGCTATACCTTTTTCCATGGATCCATTTATCCATCTGTATGACTTTATTGCATCAAGATATGTCATAACATACTGTAACTCTTACTTTGATTTATCATTACTGAGGTGCGCTACCATATTCCAGCTTACTCTCATTGCTTATCCTATATGTATAAGTCTAAGTTCTTTAACGCTTTCTCATTATTGTTCATCTTAAGAGTGACGGACTAACCTCATTTCATACTTTGTAACTTTTATCTATCCATTGTTGATTCACCTCAATATTGATCTACACTCTACCACTGATAACTTGAAACCTCTTATGTAGTCACTACGGCTCACGTTGCATCGAGGATCATTTGAAGTGATTAGACAAATCCACATGGGCGATACCATTCTTCCATAATTGTATCTCACAGTATCCCAATGCGATTTACCTTGTGTGGGTATTTAGTCAAGTCCAATTCATGAGATCCCTTTATTTTTTCATTCAATAGAAGGCCTAAAATGCATACTTTATATATCATAATTACATTATAATTCTATTACCAGGGTATCATTCCATTTCTTCTAAATGTTACTATAAATTCCTTTGAAATTATTCAAGTTATATGGAACTTTCTATGACTTAGAGGAACCGTCAGCTCTTTTGTTTTCACAAGCTTAATCCCAAGGACTTATCCATTTTTGTCACCTTCTCACTTGTCTTATTCTTATCCTTACTCTTATCTTTCTACAACCTTGTCGTTCTATCATAGTTTAGCTTGCGATCAACTCCCATGCATTTTTTAGAACACCAAGCGAGAAATTGCAATATCTCTAACACTACTTCTACTCTTCACTTAGACCTTTTGGTACTTATAAAACATAGGCTGGGAAGTAATCCACTGAAGATGCTGCCATCCTTCCTGGTTACTGAATCCCAGCAATCTATTCCTTTGCCTGAAGTAGAGATCACTCTCATCCTTCTATACTTGAGTATTTCGTACGTTGTTCACTTTTACATTACTTACATTAAAATAATACCTTATATTCTTCTATCTTTCTTTCATTACCTTTCTCCCACATAGATATAAATTCCATCTACCATTTGAAGCTCTATTATAATACTTGCACCTCTGGTGCCTATACGATGCGGTGGGAGTTTGTAACAACACCATCGGTCGTTTTGAGTCCTAGCGCATCGTTCAGCAGTCTGAGGCCATGAAAAGCTTCATTTAAGGTATTGTGACTTGTGTGTATGGTTGGTATTGAAATTCAGGAGGTTCGGAGTTAAATTAAAATGAAAATTTCTCATTTTAGAAGCCTTAAGTTGGAGAAAATGACTAGGGTTGGATTTTGAGTAAACGATGTTTGAATCAGGATCTGAAGATTCCAGTAGGTTTGTATGATAATTTTAGACTTGAGCGTATGCCCAGTGTGGGTTTTGGATAACCCGGGAGCATATTGCCGCCTATTGTGGAAGTTAGCATTTTGGAAGAAATTTTGTAAGTTTGTTTTGAAGTGCATTTCAGCGTTATCGATGTCCGTTTGGGATTCCGAGAATGGGAGCAACTCCGTATGGTGATTCTGGAGTTGGGAGCGTGATCGAAGTGAATTCAGAGGTCCGTAGATCATTTTGAAGCCATTTGGCCAAAGATAGAAATTTGAACGTTTTGAGAAGTTTGACCGGAAGTGGACTTTTCGGTATCGGGGTCAGAATCTGATTCCGGAATTTAGAATAGGTCTATAATGTCAAATATGACTTGTATGTAAAATTTGAAGTCAATCGGACATGATTTGAAAAGTTTAAAGTTCATAAAGTTTGAATCGAAGGTCGATCAATGATTTAACCGTTTTTTGATATGATTTGAGGCCTCGTGCAGGTCTGTAATGTGTTTTGGGATTGGTTTGTATGATTGGTGGGGTCTCGGGGGGCCTCAGGTGGATTCCGGGTGGTTAACATATCAAAAATTAGATTTTTGAAAGAGCTGAGTTTGTTGGTATCTGGTATTTCCGCTTCTGCGAAAATGGGATCGCAGAAGTGGCCCTGCAGAAGCGAAGAAGAAGTCGTAGAAGCGAACGAGGGCGGGGGCAGGAAGGTCCCTAGAAGCGGTCCTTGATCTGCTGACGCGGAATCGCAGAAGCGGTGGCACTGACTGCAAAAGCAAAAGGCCTGGGGTCGTTTGGAGCCGTAGAAGCGGCAAGCAGTCTGCAGAAGTAGGAAAGGCATCGCAGAAGCAAAAATTCCTAAAGACAGAAGATTATTTTAAAGCGTGGGTTGATTTCATTTCTCTCATTCTTCATGGCTAGGGCGATTTTGGGGAGCTTCAAGAGGGAATTTTCGTCGTCAATAATTGAGGTAAGTTATCCCCACCCATTTTGAGTTAAACATATCAATCTTGTGTGGATTTGGGCATGACAATTAGTATAAAAATTGAGGTTTTGGAGGAAAATCTAGGAAATTATATTCTTGTATTTTGACCACGATTGTGAGTAGGAAATTAAGAGAAAATTATATATTTTAGTTCCTAAGGTCATGGGCAATGTTTATCTTTGAAAAATTTTTGGATTCCGGGCACGTGGGCCCAAGGGCATTTTTATCAGCTTTTCATTCGGGGTTAAGAATTGATAAAAATTGAGTTGTAGAGTTTAGTTAAGCACATATTAATGGGTATGAATGACCATTGGCTAGTTTTGGAGCATTTTACGTTGGTTCGAGTTTTCGAAAGGATGTAGAGGGCCGGTTATGGATCTTCAGGCGAGGTGAGTCTCCTTCCTAATCTTGTGAGGGGGGATTACTTCATAGGTGAGTTAAATTGATTATGTTCTCCTATTTGTGGGGGCTACGTACGCACGAGGTGACGAGAGTCCGTGCGTAGCTACTATTATGCTATTGTCCAGGTAGTCTAGGACCCAAAAGCATGTTATACTTGGATTAATTGTGAACTCATTGATGGCTTGAATTTCTTAAATCATGTTAAATTTATAAATGGATTTCAAAAAGAAAGACTTAAGCTTTGGTTTCTCAAATTATTAAAGAGAATTGACCTTTCTTGGATATTTGCTCCATGTTGACTGTTTGACTGATTGTCTGCCTGCGTATGATTATTTTGGAACTGACCATACGCCTTGGGAGATTAATAGAAGCATTTATAGGTGCGCTAACGACCCTCGACAGTGTGTATTTATTTCTGTTGGTTCGGTTCGTCTCCTCGGTATGATTTGCGCATGCTTGTATTGCTGCCTGGACTCATTTGAGTCGTTTTATGCCACACTATGGCTCGAGATTACACTGTTAATAATAACAAGAAATCTAAGGAAATTTTGCATGAAAGAATTATATATTCATTTGTTTCCTCCATCTGGATTATAATTATGTTTATAAAATAAATCCAGTGTTTAATATAATTATTAAGGATAAATAATCATTATACTACTAGTGAGTGTCAAAGTTGACCATCTCGTGTCTACCCCTTCGGGATTAGGCGGGACACTCACTGGGTACACGTTATTTTTGTACTCATACTATATTTGTTGTGCATTTTGATATGGCTGCTAGGCATAGCAGCACCGATGATTTTGGGACTAGGTGAGTTGCATCATTTGAGGCTGCCACAGCTAGAGTAGTCCCTTCCTTTGTACTGTATTTACTTTCCGTCCATTTTATTTCGGACGGATGTTGTATCTTTATCACTCTTACAAGTAGATGCTCATGCACTTGTGACATCGGGTTATGGGATGGTTTGCATTATTGTATTAATTATTTACCTTTTATGTTTGATTTGAAACTATACTATTTGTAATTTTCTAAACATGGAAGTAAAATCCTAGATTTTTAAAATGTTAATAAAGTATTTGGTTTAATAATTTGGTTGGCTTACCTGACACCGATGTCCGACGCCACCACGACCCTTAGTGGATTTTGGATTGTGACAACATGGTATCAGCGCACTAGGTTCCCATATGTCTCATGAGTCATGAGCAAGTCTAGTAAAGTCTCACGGATCGATACGGAGACGTCCGTACTTATCCTCGGGAGGATACAGGTATGTTAGGAGTACTTCCCTTCTTCATTTCCTTATCATGCGGTTTGATTCTTTTGAGGCTTATGCCTTGATATCCTTTCTACTCAATCTTACGTGACGCGAGCACTTGCTAGAAATTGAGAATTTGAAGAATTGAAATGGCACTACACATATGATGCGGGATGATTTTCCCAGTATAGTTGATTGGACTATTATAGTCGCTTTATGGAATGATATTCTATTGTTCAGCTCAGTAACAGAACTTCTAAGAGCCTTGAGGCTAGGCACATGTTTCCATGATGCTTATGAGCCATTATTCTGCAGTGTTGTTCTGATGGTAGGATGTTTGCCTACGTGTCGGGGCAGTGGATGAATTTAAGGGAATTTTACTCAGCGTGTATTCAAGGGATTCAATATTTTACTCCCAGCAAAGGAAAGACAGTCGGACTAGGGATTTTTAGTTTGGGCTGGTGAAAGTAATGAGACTGGTATCTGCAAGTGTGGTGGAGCTTTTCTTCAATGATGGGGTGTTGTGGTCCTAATGGGACGTACCAAGTTCGTCGATGTTATAATCTGCTGCAATTCGCCTTATGGGAGGATATTGTGAAATAGTACTGGAGATACAACTGTCAGATATCGCATGGTGCGGTGCTTTAAGATCAAATCAGAATTTCTAATGTTGATGGATCGATAAGGATGACCCTTGGAAAGGTTCTAAAGTTAGCAGCAATAGTGGATTCAAGTTCCACGAAGATAGATATTGTTTAAAGCAACAACTGAGCAGCAAATTATGAGGAAGGGCATGTGGGAAGCGTCACGCATGTATAAAACTTCTGGAAGGCTAAGTATGAGGAGCAAGGTCGAGTGGACGATTAAAGAGTTGAGTTCCGTCAAAGTGGGAGAATGGCGGGTGTTGCATATAGGCTTGGTAATAGTATGACTACGCGCCTCAAGGAGATTTTGGAATGATCGGATAATTTCAAAGATTAGTGATTGGGGCCTACCGAATGGACTTGAAGCATGGGTCATTATGCGGCACAAGATTTGATATAGCGGAAGGGAGCTGCTTGACGTGAGGGAGGATGCAGCATAACTTTGAATTGGAAGGATATTGTCGCACCTTTAATTGATATCCGCGAGGGGTAAATAGACTTGTGCAATTGGAAGGTGAGCTCGGACTCAAGATGGGCTACTGGTGTCGTAGCGAATGTACCCCGTGCAGCGGTGTGGGAAGATGTCGGGAGGTGATTCCCCTAGATGGGTTATTCCAATGAGCAGGTTAGCAGTCGCGTGGTTGACAAAGCTTCTGTAAGGATTTATATTGGTTGTTCAACAAGGAGATCGGTTATGCGAATGTGGATGATGATTCAGAATGTGGAAGATGGGGATTTACAGGAAGATTCCGAGAAATTTTGATAATTTATGGCGCGAGGTTATCCAGCAAGAGGTAAAGAGGTCAGGCGAACTCAGGAATTGTTAAATGATGGCTTCAAGCTAAGTGGTAGAGTCCCATCGCTTATAATTGGACTTTATGGTTAACTACTTGCGTGATTTCTGGTTATTAGCATATTGATGGATTATCTCAGCTATGATAAAAGACCATAAGTGGTAATTAGAGCAAAGGAATTGTTGGAGGCATGCTACGGTTGGCCTTATTGGCTCATATTCGGACTTGGAAAAAAAATTCAGGATTGATGCTCCCTATTGATTCAAGTTTAAAAGGAAGTGATTCCGCCGTATGCTTCGTCATCAGGGTATTCATGTGTTACGAGATTTAGTGGAGCTGATTGCAATCGGGACCAAGTCAGAGTGGGTGGCTCTCAGTAATGGTCCCTGTGGATTAAAAAGGGGTAAAATGTGGTGCCCAATGATTTCGAGCCTATGAATATGGTTGAGAATCAAACTTTTGCATCAACTTATGAGTGGAGGCTCAGAATGTTGTGTGATGTGTTGACTTGCGGGTAGCATTTGAGAGATATGAAATGGTTCGTGGGATTCGAGACAGTAGGGTCTCGTGATTCTAGGTTACTTGGGATGAGTGCAAATGGAGTATTTTATGTGTTGAATGAAGAAGTATTATTTTTAAGGCAAGCAAGGATAAGTTAGAAGAAGGTAAATTTATTAGACATAGTTGACTTGGCATATTGGTAGTGGTGATCAGTTCATCCAGCGTGATCAAGTCATGCATGTAATTTGTGGCAGTGCGTGTGATGCTTGTCGGTCACAATGATTGATGCTATTCAGAAGCATTCTTCTGTCATGGCCTGTTATGAGTAGGCAGATCTTGGAAGGGGTATGGTGGCTTGGACTACTACTTAGAGATTGGCATATTCGATGGTTAAGAGAATTTGCTCGTATGTTGCTATAGCTCTCTTGGAGTGAGTTAAATGAAGAGTTTTATATGATGAAGTGTTAGTTTATCAAGTGGTTCCAGAGTTGTGATGAATCGTGTCTATCGTATATCGGCATGTTGGGTGCAGTGGGTGGTATGGAATTTGAAGTGAGGATCAAGGTTGCAGTTTGGTAATGACTATGATGTCACAAGCTCGGATGAGCAGGAAGGGAGTATCTGTGTTTTGAGTAAATTAGTATTGTCTTCAGTATCACCTAAGATCGGTGCTTTGTGAGAAAGGATTTGCGTCCTGGTTGAGGATTCTGGATCGCTTTTCAGCGTTAGAGCGTCTAACGGTCTAGATGCGCGGACCCGTTATTTATTCGAAAGCTTTTGGGAGCATGTCCCTAGATGTATACGTGTGACCTGTAGTCACTTGATTGGCTAGAAATTTAAACCAAGTATCAGGATTGTGGTAATACCATTAGTTTGAGAATTTATGCCTGGAGGGCGCTTTGTCTATTAGGTTATAACCTAAGGAGGCTTCTCCGGTTATGATGGTTGTTCTTGTGTGTTATGAGGCGAAAGGGAGTTACTATGGACCTTTGAAAGGTTATTATCCAAGTTGGTGCATTCAAAAATCGACTTGAGAACAATGGATTAATTTATATCTTAATAGGGCTTTATATCAGGCCAGTTGTGATCGTTTCAGCGATCGTTCCTTATGGAGGAATAGTTGGGGTGTTATTTTGTCATCAACCATTCCAGGTAATGATATATTGCATTGTATGAGTTGTGAACGACATGGTAAATTTCTTATGTGTTGAGGTCCATGTAGTGATGTCATATTAGTAGGATGACTCTCGAGATTTAGATCATATAATGCACCTCAATTGTGCTTGAGTTTTGTATCCTATAGCGCTATATGTGTCCTCAGGGATGGTATTATACACCTTAGCGTGTCTATCACTGATATTCGGTATTTAGTTGTATTAGCAATCTAGCTCAATGTGCACCTCCTTTATTGAGTGCTATGATTATTCGGATCGGGTTGCGCACCACAACAATGTGATGTCAAGTCTTGTTTCCTATATGCTATTTTTTTTGTGTGTTTTGCTTCCTATCTTTTAAGGAAAGTCCGTATTAGTGCGGGGGTTAGACAATTCCTTCCAGAGTTTGAATTCTTATTTATGTTGTGTTAGGATTGGTGGCCTTTTGGCACATTGTGGCATCATGTGAGACTTTTGGATCGCATTCAGAGTGGCTTATTCCCTGGGCAGTTTGTACTGGTAAGACGAGATTGTGGGATTTAGGATCAGTACAATCTAATTATATGGAGTATATTAAGGATCAAAGATCATTATTTGGTTCAGAATGTGGTAGTGGTTCTTGTTAGAATTATAGACTCGGTGATCGATTGATTCGGTAGTTAATTATGAATTTTGGCACATCTCATCCATTGTGGCGGTATCATAAGAGTTTGAGTAAGACTTGTGTGTGTCATGAGGGCAATAGGAGCACAATTTGAAGTCAATCGGACATGATTTGATAGGTTTAAACATCGGAAGTAGAAGTTAGAAAGTTCAAAGTTCATAAAGTTTGGATTGGAGGTCGATCGATGATTTTATTGTTGTTTGATGTGATTTGAGGCCTCGAGCAGGTCTGTAATATGTTTTGGGATTGGTTGGGGTCCTAGGGGCCTCGGGTGGATTCCGGGTGGTTAACAAATAAAAAATTGGATTTTTGGAAGAGTTGACTTTGCTAGTATCTGGTATTTCCGCTTCTGCGGAAATGGGACTGCAGAAGCGGCACCGCATAAGCGAAGAAGAAGCCACAGAGGTGGACAACGGCAGGGGAAGGAAGGACTGCAAAAGCGGCCCTTGATCCGCTGATGCGAAACCGCAGAAGCGGCGGAGTTGACCGCAAAAGCGGAAAGCTTGGGGTCTTTTGGAGCCGGAGAAGCGGCAAGCGGTCCACAGAAGCATGACTGCGGAAGCGGGAAAGGCATAGCAGAAGCAAAAATGCCGGAAGATAGAAAGTTATTTTAAAGTGTGGGCTGAGTTCATTTCTCTCATTCTTCATGGCTTGGAGCGATTTTGGGGAGCTTCAAAAGAGGATTTTCGTCGTCAATAATTGACGTAAGTTATCCCCACCTATTTTGAGTTAAACATATCAATTTTGCGTGGTTTTGGGCATGAAAATTAGTATAAAAATTGAGGTTTTGGTGAAAGCCCAGAAAATGATATTCTTGGATTTTTACCATGATTTTGAGTATGAAATTAAGAGAAAATTATATATTTGAGTTTCTAAGGTCATGGACAAAGTTTATCTTCAAACTATTTCGGAATTCGGGCACATGGGCCCGAGTCCATTTTTGTCAACTTTTCCTTCGGGGTTAAGAATTGATACAAATTGAGTTGTAGAGTTTAGTTAAGCAAATATTAATGGGTTTGAATGACCATTGAACATAATCGAACTTTTATGTAAACAACCCCGAAATGGATCATGGATGATCTCAACAGCTTCGTATGGTGATTTTGGACATAGGCATGCATCCGGATTAGAATTTGGAGGTCTTTAGGGTGAATTGAGGCGTTTCGGCGAAATTTGAAGTTGGAAAATGAAAAAATTTGATCTACAGTTGACTTTTGGGATATTGGGTGTCACAATATGATTCTGAGAATTGGAATAACTCCGTTATGCTATTTCATACTTGTCCGCAAAATTTGGCGTCATTTTAAGTTGAATTGATAGGTTTTGACATGAGATTCATTCTTGTGTGTGCGATTAGACGGGATCCCGGGAGTCTTGGGTGTGTTTCGGATGGACTACGGGTCATTTTCCCTTGTTTTTGAACTGCTGTTCTACTATCTATTATATCATTCTATGCGATCGCATTGCTTGGCCGCGATCGCATAGCACAAATTTGGACCTCAATATTTTCCTTCTATGCGATCGCATTGCTTGGCCGCGATCGCATCACACAAATTTGGACCTCAATATTTTCCTTCTATGCGATCGAATTTCTTGGCCGCAATCGCATAGCACAAATTTGGACCTCAATATTTTCCTTCTATGCGATCTCATTGCTTGGCCGCGATCTCATAGCACAAATATGGACCGCAATATTTTCCTTCTATGCGATCGCATTGCTTGACCGCGATCACATAGCACAAATTTGGTAGCAATATTTTTCCTTCTATGTGATCGCATTGCTTGGCTGCGTTTGCATAGCACAAATTTGGCAGCAATATTTTTCCTTCTATGCAATCGCATTACTTGGCCGCGATCGCATAGAATAAATCACTAGGCAGACATATTAAATTCCAATTTTGAGGGTTTCGCCATTTTTATCACATTTTGACTTCTAGAGCTCGGTTCTTGGCAATATTTGAAGGGATTTTCACCTGGGTGAATTGGGTAAGTGTTTTTCACTCGATTTAGACCAATTTCAGTGAATCTTCTCTTAATTTAATCCTTTTATTTCAGATTTCTAATGAAAAATAGGTAGAACTTTATAGACCAAATTATTGGGTTTTGAGGGAGTGTTCAACCTCCAATTTGAGATATTTTTATATGGTTAGATTCGTGAGAGTACGAGGGTTCTGAAAATGTTAAATTCAACCAGTTCCGAGATGTTTTGACGTTTGATTGGATTTTACGTGTTTATCTTAAGACAATTACCCTTCTATAGTCATATTATCCGTCCTAACTGCTCGCCTTTAATTGGAAGTCATAAATGTTATATCTCATGTAATTAATCGGTCTTAATTGGAAAGAAGATAGATTTCTTATGAGTAGTTGATATTTCCTAAAATTGTAATTATTTGATTCATGTTAACTTCCTTACTGTTTGGATACTCCTTGATTGTAATTTCATATGTGACTTCGTGCAAATATATTACACGTCCAATTGTTGTAGTATCAGTGTAGTTATTACACACTTATTAGGTCTTGTTATGTCGTTGAGGTTATACTGTTTTTCCTTGGTGTTCCATGACCTTATTAGGTATTGTTGATTCCCTTGCCAGGATGTTATTGTTTATATTGTTGATTCCCTTGCCGGGACGGTAGTGTTTCTGTTGTTGATTCCCTTGTCGGGACGTTATTGTTTCTATTGTTGATTCCCTTGCCGAGACGTTATTGTTTATGTTGTTGACTCCCTTGCCGGGATGTCATCGTCTTCCATTGTCGACTCCTTTGCGGGGATATTGCTATTCTATTTTTTGGGCTTTACATCTATATTGATTATGTTGTAGTGCAGGATACCAGGAGATCCCCAGCACATATAGTAAGGATACTAAGAGATCCCCAGTACATCCGTTGAGGATACCAAGAGATCATCGGGATACAAAGAGATCCCTAGTATATATATGTATTGAGGATACTAGGAGATCCTCGGGATACCAAGAGATCCCCAGCACATATATTGAGGATACCAAGTGATCGTCGTGATACCAAGAGATCCCCAGTACATCTATTAAGGATATCAAGAGATCCTCCGGATAACAAGAGATCCCTAGCACACATATCTATGTTTGAAACTACAGGATGATATCATGGGAGACCCCTGTTAAGCTCATTGTGTTCTGAACTGATATTTTCATTGGTTGTATCCGGGTGCGAATAATTCGGATGTTGGTCGTTCCATTTCTTATACTTACTAGTTGGTAGAATTCTTGTTAATACACTTGCACAAGCATACACGTAGTTGGGCACTCCTATTAGAGATGAATTCTTCCTTATTTGGCTAGGGGTGGAGATACGCTCTTGTTTACCCATTAAATATGCGAGAGCCCTAGTTGACTAGTTAGTTGTCAGCTTGACCGTGAGATTGATAGGGCACAAGATGCCAAGTGTTAGACTTCAGATGATGGGTTTTTAAGAGTTGTTGTTGGTCCGAGATTTTTGGTAAAGTTGTGGAAAGAGTTGAAAAGACCTTATGTAAGCATCATTGAAGAATTATGAGTTAGTGATTTGTTTGTCCTTGCTGTGTTGTGACCTTTGGAATTGGATTATCATTCTGCAGTCATTTTGTATCATCATTTATTATATTCCTGTTGTTACTTGTTGCCATTTTCCTTCATTGTGAGTTGTAGCATTTAGTCATTCATGTAGTCTTTTACGTATTTATAAATTGATCCCATTATTCATATGGTTATATTATTTATTGATCATCATGTATCTTGATTGTTCCTCATCACTACTCCACCGATGTTAGTTTTGATACTTACTGGGCATCACCGTGGTGTGCTCATGCTACTCTTCTGCAGACTTTTGTTGTGCAGATATAGGTGACCCCCATTCAGTTTTGTCAGCCATGGAGGGTGGCGTATCAATAGAGACTTCGAGGTATATCTGCTGCGTTCGCTGACCGAGGAGTCTATTTCCAATTTTCTATAGTAAGTATAGTTCTTCCAGTTATCTAGCAATTAACTAGGCTCTTCTTGAATCAACTATTAACTACTTGTTAGACCGTTATCATATCAATATTCCACATAATCTTCCTTGGGTTATTTCTTTTGTCTTAACTTATATCTCTTACTGGCTCCTTATTTATCAATAACATCTCAGCTAGAAACCTTTACTTCCTCTCCTTGACGTCGTGTTTGCATAATGTTCTGGAACGTAGCATATCTATAGGCTCTGAATAAGTGAAATCTCGTCCATTTTCATTTTTATTACATTCTTCCTTTACCATTTCATAGCTACTAGAACCACTTAATTCTGACTTAACGCTACATCACTCCACATTTTCCCCTTTTAGTGGAGTACTAAGAGTTAAAGCCACAAGGATCTACCTATAGATATGTTACCTCTTTATCTTTGGCGTCTTTTCACATTATCAATGAACCTTACTTGCCATGCGGCAATCCTTATTACTTGTCTTAGGGAAGTGTCTGCCTGAATGACCATTCTCTGAATCTCTCATGAATCTTCTTATGTGGTCCATTCTATTATCACCTAAACACAATTTGAAATTCTCATCATGTGGATTATTGTCAAATTACTTAGCCTATAATTCATGTTTAGTTTATCTTGTTCACCAGCATTTCTATTACTTTGGGGATTAACTCTCCTTTATGGTAGTCACGTTGGAGCCACGAACTTATTTATCGAAGTGAGGATATAACTTTATGGCCTTTACTCTTTTTTTGTCTCAAGGCCTGGCTCCTCTCGTCTTTTCCTTAACGTGACTATATATCCTATAATACCGTCATTATTATTTCTGTCGTTGTCATCCATGCATCATATCTTAGTTATAATGCTTCATTAACTCTCTTCTCATTTCCTGCTAACATTACTTTCTAACACTTTATTTTGAAATTTTCAATAGGACATTCTATTATTTTTAGCTCCCATTGCTCCATCTACTGGCTCTTCAGGTTGCTTAACATTCTTTCTTTACTAGATAGTTGTGCCATACTAAGGTAACATTTATCCTTTCAAGCCTTCCAATGCCTATCTTTATAGTGTTTATATCTAGCTGTATTATTTCAGAGTGTACCATCTAGGTGTCTCACAATGACATTTTGTTAGCACATTTATAACATCCTTCGGAAATGTCAACTAACGTAATCCAATCATCATTTTGGGTTACTCTAAGCCCAGTCGGTTCCTGATATTCGTCCTTCTCTTAACTATTTATGTTAGCTCCCATGGAGAATAATTGATATGGGTGTGACTAATTGTACATGCCTTTAATACAACTGAAGGTATGTTGAAATGCTTATATTTCTCTTCTTGAATTGTAAATACTGTTAATTTTCATTAATTTGGCACCTTGTACCCTTCTTCACTTTGCATTACTTGATGAAACTGTTGGAAACACGTTCTCAATGCAATATACTAAAACGTGTGTTCTTTTGTATAGGTTTTGATGAATGACAAACGAAGCGAAAATTGATATATGACGAAGTTCAAGAAACAAGCGCACAATTGATATACAACGAGATTCAAGCTCAAGACAAAGTTTTATAGTTTAATTGAGTCATTCTTAATTGTGATCTTGATCCTACAACTTGACTCGTAACATGGCTTCTCTCATAAAACTATTTTCCAAAATCATGCATATTTAATTTAATGTCAAATGATTTTAAATCATGCATATTTACAGTAGTTAAAATAATTTTTAGACATGCCTTAAAAATCTGGACTAAGATAATCGATTATGTGCTTATGATAATCGATTGTTTTAAGCCAAGACTGCATGACAATCGATTGTGAACTAATGACAATCGATTGTGAGTAAGACAGTGAGCATCAGGTTTTTCAAACCTGCATGACAATCGATTGTGGACTATGACAATCGATTGTGACTGAGGCAGTGTCCATCAAAGTTTTCCAAAACTCAGAATAATCGATTATGAACTAATGGTAATCGATTATGTTGAGACAGTGTCTTCCAGTGATTTTCAAATTTATTAAATAATCGATTGTTACATTGGACAATCGATTGTCAAAGAGACAGTGTCTAAAATGTTTTTCATAAACTGATAAGTAATCGATTGTTGACTTTGTGCAATCGATTGTGAAGCTGACCGTTGTCGTAAAGTTTTCAAATACCGTCAGGTAATCGATTATTGATTCTGTATTATCGATTGTTTTGATTAAAATCCGGAAAAGATTTTTTGAACGTTATTGGGTAATCGATTATTGATTCTGTATAATCGATTGTTTTGATTAAAATCCGGAAAAGATTTTTTGAATGTTGCTGAGTAATCGATTGTTGATTCTGGACAATCGATTGTTTTTGGTAAAATCTGGAAAGGATTTTTTGAACGTTGCCAGTAATCGATTATCAAGCGTAAAATCTGGGATTGAATTTTGATCTGACTGGCAGACAATCGATTGTTGGGGTTTGACAATCGATTGTCAGTGAGTAAAATCAGCAACTCTTAATTGGCAATTAGGCAACGGTAATACCAAGTTTTTCAACTATAAATACAGCTTCATTTCAGTGTTTTAAACACAACAACATACTACAACTGATCATTACATTGCTATAAGCTTGCATACTCTTGTTTATCATTTTATATTCAATTTCATAAAGCTTTTGAGAGCCATATTCTTGTCCAAAGTTGTTGTGATCTAGAGCTTACTTCTTTTACTCATATCTACTCAATAAGGAGTATTTTGTTTGAGTGTTTAGTGTTTTATACACTTGTAAGAGAATTGTAATTCTCTTGTTGTAAGGAACTTGTGTTTCCTTGGTTGAAGTCTTGGAGTGTTGTATCTCCGAGCAAAGGTGTTAAGGCTTGTGTCCTTAAGTTGTAAAGGTTTGTTGAGCACCCGTAAGCTTAACAAGTTAGTGGAAAATCTCGAGAGAGTCTCTCGGGGTTTGGACTAGCCACGTGTTGTGGTGAACCAGAATATATCGGTGCGTTCTTTCCTTTTTGTTTATTTAACGCACTTATTTATTTCCTGCAAATTTTAATTTCCGCAAGTTTACGCTAAATTTTATTATAACGCTATTCACCCCCCCGCCTCTAGCGTTAAGCGTATTTTCTAACAGAAACTTATGTCTACCTTTCGATTCTCTTATTCCTTTTTACCATAAGGGTGGATAGACATTCTTGCCTTGGGGATCCTTATCAAGAAACTTATACATCTTATTACACACATTATTTGTTGAATACCTCAAATTTATTAATCATAAGCATGATGCAAAAATCGAGTTCCTCTTATTCAATTCTTCCATTGCTATATCTCTTATCAACCGTCTTTCTGGATGTAGGTATCATCGTATTATGAATAATATAGAGTTAGGAAACTGAGTTCTTACAAGTGAACTCTACCACACGATCTAGAGTAAGAAGAAAGAGTGGCAGTCCTAAATGCCCTGTAGATTCCTGCTTATAAGTGTGGTGCACAACACACCAATATGTAAAACTCTACTAGACACGCTTTGTAGACTCCTTAGGACAGAATTGCTCTGATACCACTTTTTCCACGACCCAAACCGATGGGACGCGACGGGCACCCGGTACCTTACCCAATCGAGTACCAACGTAACATATCTTTCTTATTACATCATCATATACATATAAAATATGGGCCTAATAGGAAAACATGATCATTTATAAATTCTAAACATAGGCTGACAAGGCCATACAACTATTCGTATGCAAATTTGTCTACAAGCCTCTAAGAGTACATAAGATTAATAAAGGTCGGGACTGAGCCCCGCCATACCAATCAATACATATCCTAATTATATTGACCAAAAGGAAAAAAATAGCCTTAACATACCCGGAGTAAGGAAAAATTCATATAATATTCTTGAAAATGTTGCACTGTACTCCACTAGAGTCACAAAATCTCACGTTGCTATGGTGCTAAAAATTCTCGCTGGAATCTAAAGATGGCTCTACACTACTTATACGAATCAACACCAAACAAAGAGATTTTAGTCAATCCATGCGATCCTTTGTGTTAAGATAAGTCTTTTCAAATTGCCATGTGACTTTCTTGTGGTGTTGTTGCGACCAAATGACTATTGCACGTCATCTGTATATTGGGAAAAACTAATTTTAAATTAAAGATAACGTGGCATGACACGTGGACTGGTCAAGTAGTCAAAGCGTAACAATTGAGTAAAAAGGCACGAGTGATAACGGATACGGGAAGAGAAAGTTAAACAGGCATGAGAAGCAGTTCAGACACGAGTCTCGTACCAATTCAAGTCATTTAAAGCCAAACAGATCAAAAGGCATTGAAGACATGGATCTGAAGACAAAAAGGAGTCTAAATTCGGTATTAAATACTTGATACGTTGGAAATAATAGAAATGATTATGAAACAGCTTATTTAATGTCATTTATTACTCATAATTGTCTCATTAAAGCTGAGGTTTAATTCCTTTACCTAGAATCAGCTATAAAAGGAAGAGGTCTCATCATTTGTAAGGGACACGAAAAACTCACTGATGTCATATTGAAATACAAATTCTTTACTACTTTATTCTTATTCTCAAAAAGCTTATTATTCTTTTTTGGTCTCTTGATTATCAGTAACCCGATTTTTTATCTTAAGTTTTAGCTTTGACCAAAATATTCTTGTTTTGGTTAAAAAAATTGGTTCCATTACCGGGAATCTAATAATCTATTCTTTCTGAAATTACACTCTATCCATTATTAACATCATGTCAAACAACAACGACAACAACAATCAAGAAAATCAGATCCATCAAATGGCGGGAGATGAACTCAATGATGCTATTCCTCAAGCTTCTCCACGTGGATCTCGAGAGGGAACTCCTAATGATATGTCTGAACATGCTGATTGAGGAGTTGAAATAAGAGATGAACTTCTACATAAAATAATTGATGCACAAATTGACAAACCTTTGGAAGCTTTAGTTAGTCGATTGCCTGCTACGCCAACAACGCCTAATAATAACACTTTGGAAAACCCCCGCTCTGGTCTAGTTAATTATGGTAGTAGAGCAACCCCCAGTGATTCACAAGAAGGAGAACCAGGTAATTCAGATAATTCTCATCTTCAAAATTTAGTACTAACCTTGCAGAAATAGCTCAAGGAGCAAAATGAGCGTATCGAGCAAATCTCTGGAGTACCGCCTGTAATAAAAGTAGTAGACGTGGAAAAATACTCACAACAACCTTGGAAGCCAAGTGCTGCCCCCCTTCCAATTCTGAAAAGTTCAAAATGCTTGATATCCCGAAATACGATGGTACAAAAGACCCACGTGACCACGTGACTGCATTTACAAATGGCGTGAAAGGCAACGACTTGACCATACAAGAAATTGAATCAGTACTTGTCAAAAAAATTGTAGAAACCCTCACCAAGGGTGCATTAACCTGGTATCTCTTTTACCGGAAAACTCTATAAACTCTTTTGCTGAGCTTGCAGACTCTTTTATAGAAGTTGCACTCGGGAACTCAAAAGGTCGAGAAAAGAATGGAGGATATTTTCAAAATCAAGCAAGGGAACTCTGAATTGCTCAGGGATTTTGTTGATAGATTCCAACATGAAAGAATGACTCTACCACGTGTTCCAGACAATTGGGCAGCGATAGCTTTTGCTAGCAATTTGAATGACAAAAGTTTAGAAGCCATGAGAAGTCTTAAGGAAAGACTCCGTGAATTTCCTGCAACCACTTGGAATGATGTTTATAACAGGTATTATATAAAGCTCAAAATTGAAGAGGATATTGTACCTTAGTATCATCGTGAAGAAAGGAACGAATCCAGGAGGCCCGATGCTGAAAAAAGACCAGGTCAAAATAGATATGATTCGTATATGGGACCTGCAGGAAAAGATTCACGATCGAAACAAGATAACCAGCAATTTGATCAAAGGCCAAGAAATAAGGAAACCGGCTCTTCAACCAGGTTCAGAGGTGATTGAAACAATCAAGAGCCACAAGACGATGATAGGAAATTAATGTCAAATCCAAACCCCGGACCATTGGTACGAATTCCACAACGATCACGGGCAAAACATCATAATGCAGATTCCTACAAAGTGAAGTGGACCATCTATTGAAGGAAGGATATCTCACTGAGTTATTTAGTGAGAAGGAAAAACAAGCTTATATGAAAAATAGGCAGGAGCCACCGAAACCACCATCACCTAAGAGAACTGTGAACATCATCAGTGGAGGAGAAGATATTTATGGAGTTACTTATACAGCTTCAAATAAGGTTTCCAAAGTAACGATCACACACGGGAAGTGAGTGCGCAGACCCTAGAGCACGAAAGCATAAATTTTGATGGCGTAGATACAGAAGAAGTGATTACTCCCCACAATGATGCACTGATAATATCTTTACTTGTACATGATACTAAAGTAAAACGAGTTTTGATTGATCCAAGGAGTTCTGCGAATATCATCCTATTAAGGGTGCTACGGGAAATGCAAGCTGAAGATAAAAGGATACCCAAGGCGCATACCTTTTGAGGCTTCGACAATTCAAGCGTGGTAACAAAAGGTGAGGTAATTCTAACAACTTTTGCTGCAGGTGTTGTCAAAGAAATCAAATTCCATGTAGTTGATATGGAGATGGCCTACAATATAATCATAGGGAGACCATGGATCCATGATATGGATGTTGTTCCATCAACTCTGCATCAAGTTATTAAGTTTTCGTAACAATAAGGAATTTTTCAAATTCGAGAAGATCAGCAAACAGCCAGGAGAATCAACGTTGTGATAGATACGAAAGCCGTAAGTAAAGAAAAATAGAAATTAAAGAAAACATGTTAGGGTGTTGACAATAAAACATAGATTGAACAAGAAAAAAATAGATTTAGACTCGAGAAGCGATGTGATTCAAGAACCTGAAGAAAATGAGAACATTAAAAAAACAATTGAGGATCTCCAAGCTGTGGTACTATTTGAACAGTGGCCTGAAAGAAAGGTTTATGTAGGAGCCAATCTAAATACCAACATGCGAGGTATGTTAATTGAGTTTTTAAAAGCTAACATAGACTGCTTTGCTTGGTCCCACGCTGATATGACAGGGATACCACCGGATGTGATGACTCACAAACTCAACGAGAAGCCATCTTTCAGACCAATAAAGCAAAAGAAAAGAAAGCGAGGTGCTTTCAAGAATCAGGTAATTCAAGATGAGGTCCAACAATTATTAAAGATTGGGTCGATCTACGAGGTAAAATATCCTAATTGGTTAGCTAGCACGGTGGTTGTACCTAAGAAAAATAGTACGTCGCGTGTTTAAGTGGATTATACTGATCTAAACAAAACTTGCCCAATAGACTCTTTTCGTTTACCGCATATAGATCGGTTAATTGACACAACTGCAGGTCATGAAATTTTAAGCTTTTTAGATGCTTATTCAGGATATAATCAAATTAAAATGGATCCCGATGATGAGGAAAAAACTTCTTTTATCACAGACGGGGGGGACTTACTGTTATAAAGTAATTCCCTTTGGTCTCAAAAATGCTGGAGCAACCTGTCAAAGGTTGGTTACCAAAATGTTTCAAGAACATTTAGGAAAAACTATAGAGGTATATATAATGGATATGCTTGTCAAAACCCAACATTCTCACGATCATATTTCTCATTTATCTATTATATTTGAAATTTTATGGAAATTTTACATGAAGCTCAACCCGAAAAAAATGTGCATTTGGAGTTGCTTTAGGTAAATTTTTGGGTTTTCTTGTTTCTAACCATGGCATTGAGGTAAATACTTCTCAGATTAAAGCGATAGAAGAGATCCCCGATATCCTTACCAATAAGAAGGAGGTACAAAGATTAACGGGAAGAATCACAGCCCTAGGAAGATTTATTTCAAAATCTTCAAAAAAATGTTTTAAGTTCTTCTCTGCTCTCAAAAAACAAGACCATTTTGAATGGAATTAAGATTGTCAACAAGCCCTTAGGAACTTGAAAGCTTACCTGTCAAATCCCCCACTGTTGGAAAAACCAAAGGAAGGTGAAGCATTGCTCATCTACTTGGCGGTATCTGAAGTCGTAGTAAGTGTTGTTTTGGTACGAGAGGACCAAGGTAAACAATATCCTATTTATTACGTAAGCAAATCTTTATTAGATGCTGAGACACAATATCCACAACTAGAAAAGTTGGCACTAGCTTTGATCGTGTCATCTAGGAAATTAAGACCTTATTTTCAATGTAATCCAATTGTTGTAGTTACCTCTTTTCCATTAAGAAATATTTTGCATAAACATGAATTGTCAAGAAGATTAGCAAAATAGGCTATAGAAATAAGTGAATATGAAATCATTTATCAACCATGGACTGCTATAAAATCCCAAGTTCTCGCTGATTTTGTACTGGATTTTAGTCAAGGGATGCATTTAGAAGCAGAAAAGGAATTACAAGTCTTTAATGAGGCAAACCCGGGGGCTTGGATTTTGTGTACTGATAGTTCGTCAAATGTAAAGGGAGCAGGTTTAGGAATTCTTCTTAAACCACATACGGGAGAGACCATTAGACATGCTATAAAATGTCACCCTGTAACTATTAATAAAGCAGAGTATGAAGTTGTGATTGGAGGTTTAGAGTTGGCACGGTAACTTGGCATCACACAAATCATAATCAAAAGTGATTTACAACTCGTGATAAATCAAATGTTGGGGACTTACATTGCCAGGGAAACGCGAATGCAAGAATATTTGATAAAGCAGTTCAAAACTTGGAAGGTAATGCAAATCCCAAGAGAGGAGACCACAGAGGCAGATGCCTTAGCTAATCTTGCATATCCGGCGGACATAGCAAATGATGCAAATGCTTCAATCATACATTTATTCCATTCCGTTCTCGAACCTGACAAGAATGAGGTAAATTTTAATCACTAAACATGGGATTGGAGAAATGAAATAGTTTCTTTTTTTTGCAGCGTGGAACCGTTCCTGATGATAAAACAAAGGCTCATGCACTTCGTAAGAAAGTTGCTCGTTATTGTCTATATCAAGGAAACCTTTACCAAAAAATGTTTGGTGGTCCATGGGCAAGGTATCTCGGACCTTCCCAAATGGAGTATGTAATGAGAGAAATACATGGGGGACATTGTGGAAAACATGCAAGGAGCAGGCCGCTAGTAAAAACATTAATTCGAGACGGATACTATTGGCCTAAGATGGAAGAGGAAGCAAATGATTTTCATGTCTAAATGTGACAAATGTCAAAGAAACGGTAACAATATGCATAGACCAGCCGAATTATTACACCCTTTTATATCTTCCTGCCCCTTCATGAAATGTGGAATGGACATCGTGCGTCCATTACCACAAGCAGAAGGCCCGGTAAAGTTTATACTTGTACTTACTGATTATTTCACTAAATGGGTAGAAGAAGGGGTATTCAAACAGGAACGAGAGAAGGAAGTCAAAGATTTTATTTAGAGAAACATAATATGCCGCTTTGGGGTACCAAAGGAAATCGTATGTGTTAATGGTCCACAATTCATAGGAGCACAAATCACGTATTGCTTTCAAAGTTGGCAGATTAAAAGGATAACATCAATATCGTACCATCCGGTAGGCAATGGACAAGCGGAATCCACAAACATGGTCATAATCAATAATTTAAAGAAAAGATTACAAGACTCAAAGTAATTGGCCTGAAGAGTTACCTGTGGTATTATGGGTGTATCGAACAACGGTAAAAACAAGTTCAGGAGAAACACCATTTTCAATAGTTTATGGATGAGGCCTTATTACCAGTTGAAATAGGGAAACCAAGCACACGATACGTTCAAGCAAAGGAAGACTCAAACGATGAAGAGTTACGGGTAAATCTTGATTTGCTCGAAGGAAGAAGAGAAGCGACATTAATAAGGATGGCAGCTCAAAAACAAGTAATTGGACAATACTTTAACACGAAAGCTCGCCTGAGGTTCTTCAAGATTGGGGACTTTGTTCTCAAAAAGATGTTCCAATCTACGAAGGCTACTAACTCTAGAAAGCTAATTCCAACGTGGGAATGTCCCTACTGAATCCGTGACATCGCAGGGAAAGGAGCATACGAGTTGGAGACAATGGATGGCAAGGTCTTACCTTCACATTGAAATGTTGTCCATCTAAAGAGATATTACTTCTAAAGGAGTGGTCACATTTAGGTATCCTCATGTTAAAATTTTCCTTTGAATTGTTAAACTTTTACTAACGATTTTAGATGCTAGGAAAAAACCTAACTCGTGCCAGATGATGAATCACGACCTGCACGGCAAAATGGAATACTCTTAAATTCCAAGACTAGGGTTACATTAATCTGATGGAAATACACACGGGTTAGGTAGTCTTCATCTATAATTTTACCTCTGAGTCCCGTATATTTTTCTGTTTCAGGAAAATGACCAATTTGAGAGAAACAAACAAGTGCTCGAGGCTTCATTCTCCACCGCTCAAACACTTGGGGGAATACATATTATACACATATGCGCGCAGAAAAACATATACGAATATCACAAGATACAAATATCGAACAAACGTTAGTCAAAGTTTTGGGAAGATTCAGCTACAAAAAGACAAGTGTTAAGAGGAAGCTATGATGTCTTCAGCATTCAAGCACAAAACATTCATCATAATATTTTTTCTCATGAAGAAAACAAGAGTCATCTCTCAAAACCACAAACAAGTCACTTCTCAAACCCTTCTAAATATGTAAAGATACGGTTATGACTATATATTGAAACAAGTTATGAAGAAAAACCTTGTCCATTTTATATTATGTAAAAATCTGTTACAAGAAAAACAGTTATGAGAAAGTTATAGATGTACTTTAATACATGTAATAGTAAAAAAACTTATTAAAGTTCATGAATAAAAACGTATCAAAGTTATTTCATACAAAACATGTATATTCCTATTTCTTTCATCATATTATAACACCATTATGAAGTTGAGATATTTTCTTCATTAAGTGTCTATAAAATAAAAGGCCCTCTTTTATAAACCTTAGGTTAATATTCCACAAAAAGAATCATAAAGCATTTTCAAATGATAAAAATGTTATGCTATTTTATAAGTCCTAAATAAGTAAATAGGAAAGGATAGAATATAGAGAAGTACCCATAAAACTTCTTAACATAAAAGGCTAAGGAAAAACTTAGTCATCAAACTGTTCGTTTTACAAATGACCCATTATGGTAACTGGGGACTTCATCAAAAGATCCCTTCAAAATTGCGAAGGGATAACATTAACAATCACTTAAAAAAATAATAAAAACTCAACACATTTAACTGGTCAGTGAAGGAGTTGGAGCTTCAGAGGTTGTAACTTCACTTTTAGAGGAAATAACATGTGCGGTAACAATTTTTGAAGGAGTAGGAATTAGGGCGGCTTCAATTGAGCTTGAAGTGATAACATCTACGAGGGAAGAAGTAGTCACGTGAACTTTAATTCTTATAGACTATGTCATAGAAGTTTCACCCTGGAAGTTGGAATCACAACTTCAATTACCTCACTAAGTGCTGCAGAGTTCAATAACTATTCCATTCCAAGAGCTTCGAGTGCTGGAGATGGGGTATCAATAGTTCCAAGTGCAGGAGAAGGAGTATCAGCAGGTTGTTGACTTTTCTCTATAGTGTCCATGACATTGGCCAATTCAGATTGCAAGTCAAAGTTTTCTTGTGTAGCCTCCATCAAAGCATCACGGCGAGAATTCAGAAAAGCCCAACTCACCTTTATGTTGAAATTTTCTTCAAGAGCATTATATTCCTTCTCCAGAGCCTTATATTCCTTTTCCCACATAGCAAGATCATTTTTCTCTATTTGGTGTTCAGCTAAATGGGAATCCAGGGAAGCTTCAAGAGAGGCATCGGAACTTTCCAAGGCACGAATTTTGTCAGAAGAAATCCTTATGTCATTTTGAGCGTGAGTTAAGTTTTGAGCTAACTCCCTTCCGTATTCTTCTTTCTTCTCCATAAGTGCCTTAAGTTATTTAATCTCATCATTGGCTTTAGATAAAGAGCATTCCAAAAGCTCTTTGTCCTTTTTAAGCTGGCCCCAAGAAGCATTGACAATTCCCAGCTCAGTAGATAAGCCACGATTTTGTTGCTCCAAGTGAGCCTTACTCTCCTGCAACTCCTCTATGGTCCCTTGGGCACTCTCAAATTGTTCTTTCTAGTTTGATGCCTCAAGTAAGGTATCCTCAGCTATTTTCCTAGCCTCAAATATAGCCTTTATGGAATCTTGCTCCTTTTTCTCCAACCTAGAGACTCGCCCATCAGCTCAGTCCCAATAACATTAGCCTACGGTTATAAAGCATGGAAGTGAGAACTTAGAAGGAAAAAGAAGGAAAGCAGTCAAGGTCAAGAAAATTAACTTTAAAGTTGAATAGACTATGTCATTCATCAAAGTGTAACAACTATGGGTCTGCATATTGTTCTTCTCGATCTCTCCAATAAGATGTTCGAGCCAAGTATCAGCTCCCACATATTTTCTTAAGAGGCTTTGATTGGAAGAGACTTCGAGCGTGACACTCCTCATATTCATGCCTCTATTGCTAGAACTTACATCTATAGGTTGGAAAGATGAAGAGGGAACAACGGAAGGGGTAGTAGTAGAAAAGGTAAACATAGCAGGAGTCGTAGGAGTCGAAGCCTGAACGGAGGGAGTAGATGTATAAACCAACACAGGAACAAGAATAGGTGCAGTTAAAGCTGGTGAAGGAACGAAAGCAGTTAAGGCTGGTGAAAAAACACTTACGGTTGGCAAAGGAATGGAGGAAATAGGAATGAATGAGGAAAGATGTGATTTATCAAAAAGAGGGCCGAGCTCCAACTCTCAAAACCACTATCAAAGAGCCGCTGAGTTGATTCATTAGTGTCTCTTGGCACGATGTCCTCGTCAGAAGGAAGCAAAAGAGGCTCGATGGTCGAGGTTTGTGTAGGAGTATCTTCAATTTCATCATCGTTAATGACTCGTCTCCTAACTCTTGGCCTGGCTATTAAAGAGGTGCCTTCCTCTTTCTCATTCCCAAAACCTTGTCCTATAGCTTTCCTTTTTGGAAGCAAGGCTCGAGCCTTGTCCAAATCAAGTGCAGCATTACCAGACATGCGAATGACCATAGCTACATCAGCTTCCATTCCTTTAGCACCAAATCCTAATTAAAAGAATGATACACAATCAACATTAAGGAAAAGGTACTTAATACGTGAAAAGAAAAAATGTGTAAAAAGGGGATACCGTGTGTATTCACTTTCCAACCATGTAAAGCAGAGATTGATTTCCAAGTTCTTTGCTCCTTAGGAGAAATCATCAAAATTGAGTCTACCCAACCATGAAAGTTGGGAATATGTTCTACATCTCCCGTGATTGTTACAAAAAACCAACAAGAGACGAAGTCGGAAAAAGAATCGAAATTCTCAAAAATAGGTACGATCAAATAAAAGGAAACTTACGTGCAAAATTTCACTTCTCAGGGAAGGGAATATTTATTTCACCAATCAAGTCCACCGTACGTACAACAACGTAACGAGTATACCACCCACGATCTTTGTCATCTTCAGGGCTCACCAAAACCTTCTTGCTTCTTGTAGCTAAGGTAAAAATCCCATGGAGCATTAAATTGGGATGGTATAAGTGAATAAGGTGAGAGAAGGTGAAGTTGATATTGGCTTTGGAAGATAGGTATCTCAAACAAGCCACTGCTCTCCACACTAGGGGACCAACTTGGCCAAACAAATTTTAAAGAAACGGCAAAAATCAAGAATGACCGGTCAATCGGAGGATTAAAACCCAAAGTAAAATGGTAAGTATAAACAAAAGAGTACCCAATCGTAAAAGAAGAAATTCTTTGATTTGGGGAAGGAATTGACATTCGAAGACTATTTTTTCCAGTTACAGTCTCTTATGATGGTAGGGATTGTAAGTTCGGTCACTAATGTAGGATAAGTGTCAGCTTTCTTTAAAGTTGCAACTTGCTTTGGAAGAGACTGTCAATCACTCGCAAAAGACAAATTACTGGGTAAGATTTTATCAACTAAAGGTTCTCGAGAAGAATTAGGAATTTATTTACCTTTAGAAGAAGGAGTTTTTGTGAGAGAACTCCTAGAATAGGAACAAGAAAAGCCGCCACGAGTAGATTCTAACCCCGTTCGAAGACTACCTCATCTGCCTCTTCTATGTCTAACAGGGGCATTAGGGAACCGGTCTAGGATTGGAACTCTTTTAGGGTTAGGTTTGGAGACGCCATTGTTAAGCAAGGTTGAATCGAAAGAGGGCAAAAGTAAGGAAGAAAAGGTTAAGTATGTATGGCAACCATCAAAATTAAAAGAGTAATGATGGAAAGCCTATAATAAAGGCAACTATCACTTCGTGAATAGTGAGAATGAAGAAGTCTTGAAAAATGGTGCAAAATAGCAAAATCAACCAAAAAGTGACACATGGACAGAACATTAAATGGAAAAGACAACTGAAACGTCAATATTGTCATACGCATTGATTATGGCAAAAATTTCCTTTTCTATGAAGATCCACTTCCCAATTATTTAATTGATATATAAATGGAAAGTGGGGGGACTATCAATATTGGAAAAAAACTAATTTTAAATTAAAGATGACGTGGTATAACACGTGGGCTGGTCAAGTAGTCAAAGCATAACAATTGAGTAAAAGACACGAGTGATGAAATATACTGGAAAAGAAAGTTAAACAGGCACGAGAAGCAGTTCAGACACGAGTCTCTTACCAATTCAAGTCATTTAAAGCCAAATAGATCAAAAGGCATTGAAGACATGGATGTGAAGACAAAAACGAGTCCAAATTCAGTATTAAATACCTGATACGTTGGAAAATTGGTATTTAATATAAATGATTATGTAACTGCTTATTTAATGTCATTTATTACTCATAATTGTCTCATTAAAGTTGAAGTTTAATCCTTTACCTAGAATCAGCTATAAAAGAAATATGTCTCATCATTTGTAAGGGACGCGAAAAACTCATTGATATCATATTGAAATACAAATTCTTTACTGCTTTATTCTTATTTTCAAAAAGCTTATTATTCTTTTTTGATCTCTTAATTATCAGTAACCCAATTTTTTATCTTAAGTTTTAGCTTTGACCAAAATATTGTATTTTTAGTTAAACAATCTGGTGAAGACTTGTGTTTCTGGGCTTAATTATGAGTTCTTACGATATGATTTATTCAGTTCTTGTATTTATTTGAATTGGGGCTGTAATAAAAATTTGTATAAACATATAGTGAAGTCTCTGACCTCTAAGAAGGAATGAAAGAAGAATTATCATTCTTATGGTTTAGGTTTAGTCTTTATTGGATATGGAAAATAGTAAAGTGAAGGTGTATCATTTTGCCACCTAACAAAGAAATGACAATGTTGCTAGTTGCCATGTTTTGAGGGGATGTAAAATATAATACTTTATATTTATTAGTTAATTAAGTAATATTTCGTTATCCGATAATTAATTAATTAATTATTCACACAATTAAAAATTATCTCAAATTATTTAGAATATTATTCACTTTTAACATACCTTATACACATTACTATCATGGTCATGTGGTACCTTGTATGGTACTAGTCCATAAATATCGAGTATTATTGTTTGGCCCATATTTTATCCCAACATGCAAAGCTTGGACAAAAATTCACTTTCTTTGACTTGTTTCCCCTCTCACCTTCACGAATTTATTATTTTCATTAATTCGTGTACCCTTTATCCTCCATGCCACTTACTTATCGCTTGTTATAAATAGCATAACTACGTTAACCTCAAGATAATCTCATCCCCGAGTGTAAGTCGATTAACTGAAGATGAAATTTTTAACGTACGAAAATGCGAGATGTAACACGTAACATCTCATTTTCGATCTTACATTAATTCACTTATGATGTACTTCCACGTACGAAAATATGGGGTATAATAAAATACTTCCCAAAATCCTCCATGTTGATAGCGAATTTGAACTTCCACGGTTACCAACTATGCGAATTTAATAGTATTAGTCAAGCACCCAATACTCAATATACAATATATCTTCTACAACATACATCCTTCATAGATGATACAAGATAGTTTTAACATCCTCTTATACATCTGAAATATCCTATGATGTCTTGAAATAGTGACCTTCCTTTCGAAACTGGACTGCAACCTTGATCATTCAATCCAGTCTCATACACCTAATATATCTATAACGCTATTGTGTGAAAATACACAACTCTGATATTGAATCATAAGTAGGATAAACACTCCATCAACTAGGAACCTTCTACTTAACTCAATCCAGGAAAACATCACAACACACAACGAACCTTCCATATCTGAAGAAGACATCAGTATCAAGCCGTAATCGAAATTATCATGGGCTCTTTGAAACCCATTACACATAACAAAGCTATAAGAATTGAATCCCTCTAAATCAACCAAGTCACACAGACTGTCAAACTAAAAGTATTGCTACAAAACTCTTGTAAAGCCCAATCATAACAAATGAACTGATCATTTCTACTACTATGGTGACCCAAATTCTTCGGATTCCTCTTGACCTGGGGAAGCTCATTAAACATGGAGGCCTTAAGCAAAACTTAAATGAGAGACCTTATTTTTTCTATATAAAGAAAAAAAATTATATGTCATTTTATTTAAAATCTATATTTCTAGTTTTCCATATAGAAAGTTATTAATAATTTATCTAATTCATTTAATTTCTCTTGAGATATACTTTCTTTTTATCATTTGCTAAAACTTTATCAGCGGCACGCTATGCAATATTATTATTGTTTCAATCTTTTTTATTTATAAAGTAATAATCGAGTTTTTTCTCAATTTATGGTCTAGAAAATGATTCCCAAAAGGTATTTTATCCTATATTTATGATCAACAATTAATATCACTTCTTTGTTATATAAAAATTCGTACTTTCTCATTTAAAATACTAAATAATCTTTTAAAAATAAATTAATATATAACCTATTACGAAAATTTGGAGCCCCAAAAATTATGAGGCCCAAATCAGCTGCTTTAGCAGCTTTACACTTGGGCCAATACTGTTCTTGACTTTCTTCAAGATAACACATATCTTTCCTAGAATACTATGGACCCCAAAACACTTATCCAAGTGATTCCAGTATGAACCACGTCATTAGTGTAGGCATGCATATTTTATTAGAATTAATTTTATTAAATAATTTAGATTATATTTAAATTCAAGGTATATTAGGCCAAATAAATATTATAGGCTAATATGATTGAATTAATCATATAAGTCCAATATATATGTGTTAAACAAATAGGTCCAAATCTATTGGGCTACAAGTGATGAGTCCACCTCATTAAGCCCAAGATGTCTTCTTCCTAGAGGCCAAGCTTGGCACCACGTGTGAAATGATGTGGCATGCGAGGTCAGACGCAAGAGCTAATAAGATCATGCAACATATCAAAATGACAAGACACGCCAATTCAAATTAAAAGGCCAACAAAATCGCGCCACATGTGCAAGTGACATGTTCTGGCCAATTAAATGCGGCCTGATCACGCTTCATTCTCATTGGTTGGAAAGAGTTTGTTCTCATCATAACTCTTTCCTTCCGCAACTATAAATATAAGGTCTTATTAACTCAGAAAAGACACCAGAAATTATAACAAGAAGCAAGAAAGAACTCGTGGGTCAAACAATATAATATCCTCCACAAGTTTCAAGCTTCAAGCAATCAAGTTCAAGCTCAAGAACAAAGAATTTATCAAGTTCAAGCTCAAGAACGAAGAACAAGTGAAGTTCAAGCTCAAGAACGGAGAATAAATCGAGGTTCAATGAGTACAAGTTCAAATCAAAGTTCGTGCTAGTTGAATTCAAAGACCATCGTTCGTGGCAACAAATATAGATTCAAGATCAAGCTCCATGGCTCTTGAATTTATTTACTATTGGAAAGAAGAATCAGAGGATTCAAAAAGATTGTAATACTCAAATATTTAAAATAAAATACTATGATTGTTGAAATATTTTTCGATTTTGATTTTATTTTCTCGACGTAAATTTATTGTCTACAGACACTATGACCTATAACCATTTTATTCCCTTTCTTGCATCCAATACTACTTCAAACCAAAATGCTCACTCTGAGGAGACCTTCTGTGCATCCAAAAATATTTCTTTCATGTAATACTTCAATGTAGAATAAATAATAATATAGAAATACTACAAGTCCCACCACCATCCAAGCAAATCTCAAGTCTTAGCCATACACAGATCTCGGAATCCTTAGGTAGCACATATTGAATTCTTGAACCTATTAGTACCTCCTCGAGAGTCGTCCACTCTTCTCTAATCTCTAATGTATAGTGAGTACACGCCAAATGACTTGTACTCCGTTAGCACGCAAATAATTTAAGAAGCAACCTCATCCTTAAGGAACTGATTTAATCCTTTTTCCTTTCGTACTACATCCACAACGAATCAAACATGGGTCATTCAACAACCTTCATATATCAATAAAATATATTACATTAATGCATCCACAATTCTTTCCCAAATTATTCCCAATGACACCTGTTTAGCTCAAAGTTTTCATATACTTTATAAGCATAAAAAAAATTGAAATAAATCTAGGGCCAATCATAACAGGTCGTAATAATCGAAAGACCAAAGAAATGAAACATGACAGACAATAGTAATTTATTAAAGGTGGAGGAAGGTTGAAGATCTTTTATTCATGATCTTGATTTGGTTTGCTTCTCCTTGGAGAGGTTAAGAGCCTTACCATAATATTATTTTTAGAAGTGGAAGTGAAGAAGAAAGAGCAGCCCCCCATTTAGGGCTCCTTCTCTTTGTTTTTATAGCTGCGCACCCCGCCAGCTGGGGTTGGACAGCCGTGGTTGAATCGAGAGGACATCCACCAGTAATGAGCAGCTCGTGGCCTTATTGATTATGATGGACGATTTCGGAATGCTCGTCATTAACGAATAATCACGCCATTTTTTATTCTAAATGTGCTTAAGAGATAATTAATCTTATTAATTATCATGGGTCAAGTTTTGACCCATACAACATCCTTCTCAAAGTGTATCCAACCCACAAGCATATCTAAGTCCAGAAAATACAACATAATGCTCATATAAGCTGTTTGTCGATGGTAGACTCCTGCCGCTTGGCTTGAAGCCATAGACATATCATCTGATGACCCATATTTTTTTTCTTCTTAACCTCCATGATCCCACACTGTTACTCGATTCAACTTCTCATAAGCTCATATAACACCAGTCATACACATTCCAAATCATCAGCTCAATTGTGTACTCATCCCTTGTGATAGTCCTACCAACTTTCTAAAGCGACCCGAATTCACATTGTAGTACATACATTCCACTTGATAAAAGAAAAACTCTTTATAAGGACTGTACAACCTCAAACTCGAAAAACTCCATGAACAACTACTAGAGTTTGAGCTTAGTTCCATGTTAGGCATATGGACTTATACTACATACATATGGACAATATATGGATTAATTATATGTTATGTGCTATCTTTCGGTTTGGCCTAAATTAGTGGTCTTTTGGATATTATTATTAAGGAGGCCAATACATTGTCATATAAAGTGTAGAGACTAATTTTTGTGTAGATACCCATAAAGAGTAACCTTAGTTAATGATGGGCTAACTAAGGTTACATGCATGTGACTTTTGACCTTTCATGTTACATGCTTATAAATAAGGGGGTTATGGTTCCCATTTGATGCAAGACATTCTCTTCATTTTCCCATTGATAGAGAGAGTAAACATTGGCTTGCATATCAAGTAGAAAATCTAACCCCGGACGATTTCCAAGCCGGATCAAGGAGCTTCCACCTATGGATTCAGGTACGCTTCCGCTTATGTTATAGTTCCAAATAATTCGATATGAAGGCTACAGTTTTATAGTCAGATTTATTCTAACAATTGGTATCAGAGCCTCCTTCGTATTGGGTCATTTGAAAATTCATGAATTCAATGTTATAATGCTTTGTGATTAAATTCAGATAGAATTTTAATTATGAAGTTCGAGTACCTTGATATGGCATGCTTTGATGAGTGATTTGTTGATGATAAATTTCAGTATTTCGATACCTTGCTATGAATTAAAATGTTGAAATTATTTGCATAATTTCGATTGTTGAATATGATTCCTTGATTAAGCCTTTTGTTGAAAGCCCTATTAAATTGATGGACAGAAGGCTAAGATAATCGATTATCCTAAATGGATAATCGATTATCCTGGAATTTCCAGCAAAATTGGAAATTCCAGAATGCCAGCATAATCGATTATCCCTTTAGGATAATCGATTATCCTGGAATTTCCAGCAAAATTGGAAATTCCATAAAGCCAGCATAATTGATTATCAACAAGTGATAATCGATTATCCTGAAATTTCCAGGAAAATTGGAAATTCCATAAAGCCAGCATAATCGATTATCCTGGAATTTCCAGCAAAATTGGAAATTCCAGAAAGCCAGCATAATCGATTATCCCTTTAGGATAATCGATTATCCTGGAATTTCCAGCAGAATTGGAAATTCCAGAAGGCCAAGATAATCGATTATCAGGACGTGATAATCGATTATCTGGCAATTTAATGGAGACAGGAACGTTTTTCTTTTTTTTGGTACATTAATGGAGATATAATGCAAGATTCATGTTATAACATTAATGTCCACTATTAAAGAAACGTTTTTTTTTTCTGGGGACATTAATGGAGATATAATGCAAGATTAATATTATAACATTATTGTTTTGTCCATTATTATTCAGATTTTACCTTATAAACATGTAATTTTCAGTTAAGATTCAATATATGGCTTAAAGAACTAATTAATTTTGCATCTAATATTTTAAATTAGTCAATTGAAACATTATGTTACCAAAGTAACCTCTTTTGTGAAGATTGATTGATTTTAAGATATAAGATGACTGTGTATGTTCTTATTCCATGCGTTTAATACTGACACAAAGGAAGGTTGTTATTTGGCAGGAATCCGAGCATGCTTGTGGTGATAAATATGTGACAATTATTAAGTTTTCCATGTGAATATTAAGTCGGCCCAAAGGAAGGCTTGATATTTGACAGGAGTTCATTGTCGATATTTGATTACTACACCAAGAGTACCAATTACAAGTTGATTTGCTGTCCAAAGACTAAAATCAATGTTGTGCTAGGTATCTTGTAATGGGATTTGCCTATTTTGAATCTATATACTAAAGTTAAAATTCAAATAATTGTAAGTATGTTTTGAGTTGTCCTTGTTCTATTTTCAGTGAATTCTTCAGCTGCTAAAATATCTGCGAACATTAACAGCATCCCTGTGCTTAATGGCACGAATTTTAAGGAACGAAAAGAAAACATTATGATAGTTCTCGGTTGCATGGATCTAGACCTTGCACTTTGGATTGAGAAACCTACTACTCTTCATGATACATCTTCTTCTGATAACAAGAAGGAGATGGAGAAATGGAAACGCTCAAATCGCATGAGTCTTATGATCATGAAACGTGCAATTCCAGAATCTTTTAGGGGCACTATGACTGAAGAAAATAATGCTAAAGTTTTCCTTGAGGACCTTGAAAAGCGTTTTGCACAAAACGAAAAGGCGGAAACTAGTAATCTTTTGAGTAAACTTGTTTCCATGAGGTATAAAGGCAAAGGAAACATAAGGGAGTACATGTTAGAAATGTCTCATATTGCTTCAAAACTAAAGTCACTCAAGTTGCAATTACCTGAGGAACTGCTTGTGTACTTAGTTTTGATCTCTCTCCCTGCACAATTTAATCAGTTTAAGGTCAGTTACAACTGCATAAAGGAGAAATGGACTCTTAATGAACTCATTTCACACTGTGTGCAAGAGGAAGAGAGAATAAAGCAAGATAAGACAGAAAGTGCTCATTTGGCATCATTTTCTAAAGACAACAAGAAAAGGAAAAATAAGGAAGTTGCGGTCTCAAGACCCCAAAAGAAGCAACACAAGGAAATTAAGGTTGAAACTACAGAATCAGGTTGCTTTTTCTGTAAGGGGACTAATCACAAGAAGAAAGATTGTACCAAATACCACGCTTGTGCGAAAAAGGGTATATCTCTTGCTCTTGTTTGTTCTGAAGTTAATTTAATTTCGGTACCTAAAGATACTTGGTGGGTGGATTCTGGTGCTACTACTCACATAAGTATATCTATGCAGGGTTGCCTGAACTGCCGAAAACCAAGTGATGGTGAAAGATACATCTATGTTGGTGACGGCAAAAGGGTCGAAGTTGAGGCTATTGGAAATTTTAGGCTATTATTTAAGACTGGTTTTTATTTGCATTTGAATGAGACTTTTGTTGTTCCGCCTTTTAGACAGAATTTAATTTATGTTCCCAAATTGGACATATCCGGTTATTCTTGTTCATTTGGTAACAATAAAGTGAGTCTTTTTCAAGGTTCAAATCTTATCGGTACTGGTCTTTTATCAGCATATGATAGCCTATATTTGTTTGACATAATAACCTCACATAACGAAACTTTGCATACAAGTTCTAGTGGTACCAAAAGAAAATTATCCAATGAGAATTCTTTATCACTCTGGCACAAGCGTTTAGGTCACATATCCAAACAAAGAATCCAGAAACTCGTGTCAGATGGAATTCTTGATTCTCTTGATTCCTCAAATTCGGATATTTGCATTGAGTGTATCAAGGGTAAACAAACAAACAAGACGAGATTAGGTGCCCAGAGAGCTTCAGATGTCTTAGAATTGATACATACGGATATTTGTGGGCCATTCGCTACACCTTGTAGAAATGGTCAACAATACTTTATCACATTTATAGACGATTATTCTCGTTATGGATACCTATATCTCATTCATGAGAAGTCCCAATCTATAGACGTGTTCAAATCATATAAGGCTGAAGTTGAAAATCAACTAAGCAAAAGGATTAAAACCGTTTGATCTGACCGTGGTGGTGAATATTATGGTAGATATGATGGTTCAGGTGAACAACGTCCAGGGCCATTTGCCAAATTCCTAGATGACTGTGGGATCGTTCCTCACTACACTATGCTAGGCAGTCCTACTATGAATGGTGTAGCTGAGATCGGACACTAAAGGACATGGTGAGAAGTATGATTTGTCATACTACTTTGCCAGACTCACTATGGGGAGAAGCATTGAAAACCGCAGCATATATACTTAATAGGGTTCCAACTAAAGCTACAATCAAAACCCCATATGAACTTTGGACTGGAAATAAGCCCAGTATAAAGCACTTACACATTTGGGGTTGTCCAGCTGAGGCAAGGCCTTACAGGCCAAATAAAAAGAAACTGGATTCTAAAACGGTTAGTAGCTATTTTGTTGGATACTCTGAAAGATCCAGGGGGTATAAGTTCTATGATCCCACTTCTAGAACTATTTTTGAGACAGGTAATGCTCGGTTCTTTGAGGATATTGAGTTTGGGGTTGAGGAGATAAAGTTATAAATTTTTTCTTTGAGGAAGAACATGTGTCTTTTCCTCCAGTTGTTGATCTTGATCAGGGTGTTCTCATTCCTGACACGGATCACACAACAAACTTGATAATCTTGATAATCTCCCTGATCAAGTTCCTGATATTATTGATGAAAATCAAACACAACAAACTCAAGAACCTGAAGTGCCATTAAGGAGATCCACTAGAGAGAGGAGAAGTGCAATTCCGGACGATTATGTTGTATTTCCCCAAGAACATGAGGCAAACTTGGACATGGTGGAAGATACTCTTGTCTTCCTCCAAGAACAAGAAAGTGACATTGGACTTGAGGAAGATGATCCAATCAACTTCCGTCAAGCCATGAAAGGTTCTAACTCTCAAAATTGGATTGATGCAATGAATGATGAGATGAAGTCTATGAGCGATAACGGCGTTTGGGAGCTTGTTTCATTGCCCGAAGGTGTTAAACCAATTGGTTGCAAATGGATATTTAAAACCAAGAAGCATTCAGAGGGCAATGTCATTAGGTTTAAAGCTCGCCTTGTCGCAAAGGGCTACACTCAAAAGGAAGGCATTGATTATAAAGAGACTTTCTCTCCAGTTTCATCGAAAGACTCTTTCAGGACAATAATGGCACTAGTAGCACATTTTGATCTTGAACTTCATCAGATGGATGTTAAGACAGTGTTTCTCAATGGTGACATTGAGGAATCAATTTATATGGTGCAACCTGAAAACTTTGTTTCGGGAGACTCAAAGAAAAGGGTTTGCAAATTAAAGAAATCCATCTATGGGCTCAAGCAAGCTTCCCGTCAATGGTATCACAAGTTTCATGAAGTCATTACATCTTTTGGTTTTGAACCAAATATTGCTGATGACTTTATATACCATAAGTTCAGTGGGAGCAAACATATCTTTCTGGTTTTATATGTCGATGACATACTGCTTGCCAGTAACGATATAGGATTATTGCGCGAAACTAAGAAATTTCTTTCAAAGAAATTTGAAATGAAAGATCTTGGTAATGCCTCTTTTGTATTAGGAATTCAGATACATCGAGATCGCTCCAAAGGTGTTCTCGGTCTGTCACAAAAGGGCTATATCGATAAGATTCTTAAAAGATTTGGCATGCACGATTGTAAACCAGGCGACACCCCTGTTGCTAAGGGAGACAAGTTTAGTCTCAAATAGTGCCCAAAGAATAGTTTTGAAACCATGGAAATGGAGAAGACACCTTATGCTTCGGCTGTAGGGAGTCTGATGTATGCTCAGGTATGCACACGACCTGATATCGCATACATTGTTGGGATACTGGGCAGATATCTCAGCAATCCGGGAATGGACCATTGGAAGGCAGCCAAAAGGGTCATGCAATACTTACAGAGAACAAAGGATTACGTGCTCACATATCGGAGATTGGACCAGCTTGAGATCATCGGGTACACCGACTCCGATTTTGCTGGATGTCAAGATAGTCTGAAGTCTACATCAGGCTATATCTACATGCTTGCTGGCCGTGCTATCTCTTGGAGAAGCATCAAGCAAACTCTTACGGCGACTTCCACCATGGAAGCGGAATTCATGGCATGTTATGAAGCATCCAATGAGGGATTATGGCTGCGAAATTTTGTTAGTGGACTGCGCATAGTAGACAGTATTAAAAGGCCACTCAGGCTATTATGCGACAATAGATCAGTAGTACTTTATGCTAACAATAACAGTAGTTTGACGAAGGCATAGCATATGGACGTCAAACTTTGGGTTGTTAAAGAAAGAGTACAAAATGGACAATTGTGCATAGAGCATATCAGTACAAACTCCATGATTGCGAATCCGCTTACTAAGGGATTGCCACCCAAAGTATTTCATGAGCATATTGCTCGCATGGGTCTCAAATCAGTTGAGGATTATGAGTTTTAGTGGGAGTTTGTGTTATACAATTATGCATTGTCCAGTACATTTGGTAATTCGGTCTTTAAGATTTTATCTACAGATATTCAGTCTTAAAGTTTTATGTACTCTGATGGTTTATGATTGATCTCAATAAGATGAACTAGTTGGAAATATACATTCTATTTCAGACCACACTTTATGTTATTTTCATGCTACACACCTACACTTGATCCTTGTCGTTGGTTATATTGATATACGTGATCAATGTTGGGTCTAGTTACGCAAGAGTAACTAAGACCTCTTAGATCCTATGTTGATATGATTGATGTGTTAGAAACACGTTCTCAATGCAATATACTAAACGTGTACTCTTTTGTAGGTTTTGATGAATGACAAACGAAGCAAAAATTGATATATGACGGAATTCAAGTACAAGCGCACAATGGTTGCGAATAAGATTGAAGTTCAAGATATAGCTTTTAATTGTTATTGAGTTGTTCTAAATTGTAATCTCGATCCTATAACTTGACTCATAGTATGGCCTCTCTCATAAGACTATTTTCCAAAATCATGCATATTTAATTCTGTGTCAAAAAGATTTTAAATCATGCATATTTACATTAGACAAAATGTTTTCTAAACATGCCTCAAAAATCTGGGCTAAAATAATCGATTATGTACTTATGATAATCGATTGTTTCTGAGCCAAGACTACATGACAATCGATTATGAATTAATGGTAATCGATTGTGAGTAAGACAGTGAACATCAGGTTTTTCCAAATCTGCATGATAATCGATTGTGAACAAATGACAATCGATTGTTGTTGAGGTAAAGTTTTTCAATACTCAAAATAATCGATTCTGAACTAATGGTGATCGATTGTGTTGAGTTGATGTCTTCCAGTGATTTTAAATTTAATTAAGTAATCGATTATGTCTTTAGATAATCGATTATCACTGAGACAGTAAGTTTTATGATTTTCAGAAAATAACAAGTAATCGATTGTTGCAAAGGACAATCGATTGTTGAAGCTGGCCGTTGTCAAATGATTTTCAAATACCATAAGGTAATCGATTATTGATTCTAGATAATCGATGTTCTGCTTAAAATCTGGAAATGATTTTTAGAACGTTGCTGAAGTAATCAATTATTGATTTTATATAATCAATGTTTTGCTTAAAATCTGGAAATGATTTTTAGAACGTTGCTAAAGTAATCGATTATGAACTTAGTGTAATCGATTATCTGATTTTGAATATTGCCAGTAATCGATTATAGATTATGTATAATTGATTGTGAAGCGTTAAATCTGGGATTGATTTTTAAACTGACTGGCAGATAATCGATTGTTTGGTCTTAATAATCGATTATCACTGAGTAATTTCAGCAACTCTTAATTGGCAATTAGACAACGGTTGAACCAATTTTTTCAACTATAAATACAGCTTCATTTCAGTGTTTTAAAAAAAACAACATACACAAACTGATCATTACATTGCTATAAGCTTTCATTCAATTGTTCTTCATTTTCTACTCATTTCATAAAGCTTTTGAGAGCCATATTATTGCTTAAAGTTGTTGTGATCTTGAACATATTCTTGTACTCATATCTACTCAATAAGGAGTACTTTAGTTAAGTGAGTGTCCAAGTATTTGATATACTTGTAAGAGAATTGCGATTCTCTTGTTTCAAGGAACTTGCGTTTCCTTGGGTGAAGTCTTTGAGATTGCGATCTACGAGCAACTGTTTGAGGCTTGTGTTCTCAAGTGTGTAACGGTTTGTTGAGCACCCTTAAGCTTAACAAGATAGTGAAAAATCTCGAGAGAGTCTCTCGGGGACTGGACTAACCACGTTGGTGGCCAACCAGTATACATCTTTGTGTAAGTTTATTTTTCTGCATTTATTTTACTTCCTGCAAAGTTTAAATTCCGCAAGAAAACGCTAAATTCTATTAATACGCTATTCACCCCCCCTCTAGCGTAAAGCGTAGTTTCTAACAATTGGTATCAGAGCCCAACTCTCTGAAAACTTAACCGTTTGAGAGAACCATCCATGGCTTCTACTCTTGACTCTTTTGCAGGAATTGAAGAAGGACAATGCTCTACACGACCTCCTCTATTCAACGGCACAAACTACTCATACTGGAAGGAGAGGATGCAAATCTTTGTGCAATCAAATAGCTTTCATTTGTGGAAAATATTTACTAATGGAAACCAAATTCCAACCAAGAAGGTGGAAGACGAATGGGTTCCAAAGACCGAAGAGGAATATACCGCGGAGGATATTCGTAAGGTTCAAAATAATGCCAAAGCTATAAATTTATTATATTGTGCTGTTAATGCTAACGACTACAGGAAGATATCATGTTGCAAAACAGCAAAAGAAATGTGGGATAAGCTTGAAGTGACATACGAAGGAACCGACCAGGTACGAGAAGCTAAAATTGATTTCTTAACTCACTCTTATGAACTATTCCACATGAAGGAAGGAGAGAAAGTAGACGAAATTTTTGAGCGATTCTCAATGATCGTGAATGATCTACACGCCCTCAAAAAGACGTTTACGGATAGAGAACTTGTCCGGAAGATCCTCAGAAGTCTCACTCCGGCATGGCGATCAAAGGCCGATGCAATCCAAGAATCCATTGGCATCACAAATGTCACAATTGACGCATTAAGAGGTAATCTCAAAACCTATGAATCAACTATACTTAACCCGTTTGTTGATGATCAAAGAAGGCAAAGGATTGCTCTAAAGGCTAGCCAACCACAAATTGATGAGGAAGGTGACAACGAGTTTGGACTCGTTATCAAAAGGTTTCAAAAATTCATGCGCAAAGAGTATGAATGCAAGAACAAAAAGCAAGGCGATCAACTAAAATGCTATGAATGCGGAGAAACCGGGCACATAAAATCAAATTGCCCTAACATCAAAAAGGAGAAGAAACCCTTCAAAAAGCAACGTGCATACATCTCTTGGGGAGGAGATTCCGGAGATGAAGCAAGCGAAGAAGAAGACGATGAAGCAGCAAATTTATGTCTCATGGCTCAAGAAGACGGCAAAGACGAGGTAAGTCAAATCTCTTCTCAAAATTTCTTTACTCTTGATGAAATGAGAAATGCTTTTGATGAACTATATGCTGAATTTATCAAAGCTTCAAAAACTGTCAAAAGTGTTAAAGAAAGCGCTTCTCTAAAAGAAAAAGATTTTCAAACACAGCTTTCATTAAAAGAAAAAGAATTAGAAAAACTGGTTTTCGAAAATGAGAAGCTAAAAGAGGAAAACAAGTTTTATGAAAAAAGAAGTGCTGATAAACCTGAAGGTTCTACTAGAAACTGTTCTTCTTGTGTGATTCTTAAGAATGAAGTAGCTAGACTTAAAGGCACATTAGATAAGTTTAATTCTTCGCATAAAAACTTGAATGATGTGCTTGTTAATCTAAAATCAACTAAACATGGAATAGGATTCAAGAATGAAGAAAAGGTTGGTGCTAAACCACAACAACCTAGAGTCAACCTAGGACTAATAACCAAAATGCTTATCCTAGAAGTAGAAATCCTAGAAATAACTTGCATGTTAGACCAAATAGTGAAAATGCTAGAAGACCTAGAAATGTGCATATTTTAGGCCAAACCTTGAACAATTTAGAAGACCAAGAAATGACCCTCCACCTAGAAATAGATATTCTAGAAATGATGCATATTTTAGACAAACTTGTGAACCTCCTAGAGCTCATAATAGGAGAAACAATGGTGTTCAAAGTAGAGTAAGCAACCTTCATTCATCTAGTTACTATGTACCTAGAAAAATGCATAATCCCAACGTGACTTGTCATTATTGTAGACGTATTGGTCATATTGCTCCCGCTTGCTTTACTCGTCATAGACATATAAATCAATTGCATCATTATAACATGCCTAACCCTCAAGGACCCAAGATGGCATGGGTACCTAAAGAACATTAATTTGTTTTGTAGGTGTGCTTGAAGGGATCAAGTGTACTATGGTACCTTGATAGTGGATGCTCCAAACACATGACGGGAGATGAATCCAAATTCCTTCAACTAGAGCACAAAGAAGGAGGAAGTGTCACATTTGGTGATAACAATAAAGGAAAAATCATCGGCATTGGTTCGGTCGGTAAGGACAAAAACTCCTCTATTAAACATATACTACTTGTGAAAGGTTTGAAGCATAATCTCTTGAGCATAAGCCAATTATGTGACAAGGGAAATCTTGCTCTATTTAATTCGGATGAATGTCTTGTATTTAGACGTAGTGATTTCAAGATCATACTTCGTGGTTTTAGAATTGATAATATCTATATGGTTGATCTTGCAAACTCCTCACCCGAATATGTTGATTGTTTAGTAAGCAAAGAGGATAACTCTTGGCTATGGCATCGTAGAGTAGCACACATGAACATGCATCTTTTGAACAAGCTTCTTTCTCAAAACTTAGTAGTTGGTCTTCCCAGTTTAAAGTTTGAAAATGATTCTATTTGCGATTCTTGTCAAAAAGGGAAGCAAACCAAAGCATCTTTTAAATCCAAGAATATTGTTTCAACGTCTAGACCTTTGCAATTACTTCACATGGATTTATTTGGTCCCTCTCGTATTGAAAGTCTTGGTAAAAATAAATATGTTTTTGTAATTGTTGATGACTTTTCTAGATTTACTTGGACTCTATTTCTTGCAAATAAAAGTGATGCTTTTCAAAACTTCAAGTATTTCCTTAAGCGTGTTCAAAATGAAAAGGAATCGACCGTCACTTCGATTAGAAGTGATCATGGGGGAGAGTTTGATCACAATCTCTTTGCGGATTTTTGTGACGAACTCGGAATCGAACACACCTTTTCCGCTCCACGGACACCACAACAAAATGGGGTGGTGGAAAGGAAAAATAGGTGTCTCGAAGAGATGGCTAGAACCATGCTCGACGAAGCTAAGATTCCCAAATACTTTTGGGCGGACGCCGTGAGTACCGCTTGCTACGTTTTAAATAGAGCAGCAATTCGGCCGATACTCATGAAAACCCCATATGAACTTTATAAGGGTAGAAAACCCAACATTTGTACGTGTTTTTGGTTGTAAATGTTTTGTTCATAATAATGGGAAGGACCAATTGGGTAAGTTTGATGCTAAATCGGATGAAGGTATTTTCATTGGTTATTCCTCACGTAGCAAAGCATATAGGATCTTTAACAAAAGAACCCAAATTGTGGAGGAATCCCCTCATGTTGTGTTTTCCGAAGATAATACTCGCTTGGCGAGAAAGGAATCCGGTTTTGATCTTGCAGGTATCTTGGATAGCTTGAAAGATAAAATCCAAGAAAAACCTTCAAAGGAAAACAAAAATGAAATTGGGGAACAACCAACGGAAGAAGCGCCACAATTAGAAAAAGGAATAAATACGCCTAACGAGTGGAGAACGATCAAGGATCATCCTCTCGAACAGGTAATTGACGATGTTGGAGAAAAGGTAAGTACCCTAAACTCTCTTAAGAACACTCTAGGACACAATTCTTAAGAGTTCACGGCATTACTTGTTAACACTAGTGTAATTTATTAATTTCGCTATAAATTACTAACTTGAGCGTCGGAGACGTTTAAATCTATTTTGCAGGTACCACCCCAAAGGTAGGGGGAATTATGAAGTTTTAGCACAAAATAATCGACTATTTCAAGCCACTAATCGATTATTTTCTGTGCAGTACATCGATTATCAGTATCAATAATCGATTGTTTATGACTGATTATTACTATTATGCATCTGTGTTTAATTTTTTACTTCCTAAATTGCATAATCGATTTCCGCCTCAGTCATTCAGCAATGCTTTCTACAACAATCGATTATTTTTTCATACAATCGATTATTTGACAAATTCTGATATTCTCCAAGTTCACTGTATCAAATTAGTTCCCTAAATAATCGATTACCAAGAATTTAACAATCGATTATTTCATTCAAATTTTTTTTACCGTTTGACTCAAGAATCGATTTGTCAGATTCAAAATCTCAATCAAACAGTAAATACAATCGATTATTTCAGTTCAATAATCGATTATCTAACGGTCAGTAATTTTAATTCTTACCGTTTTCTGACTGCTCCTAAACCAAAATCTCAGCAAATGTCTCCATTCAATGCTTGATAATCCTTTCCTCTATAAATAGGCATCATAAGAGCTCACATTCACCCACTCAAGCACTATCTCTAGTATTCAAAAGCTAAATCTCTTCTATTTTCTTTGCCAAATTCCAGCAGTCTTTCTCCTAACATGTCTGGACGATCTTCAAAACATTCCCGATCCAAACATGGCGCATCAGCCTCAACCGCCCCTCCTCCTTTAAATTTTCCATACCAAGACGGTTCCGTCTTGTTCTTTGAAACTGAAAATAAACTCACAAGGTTCCTATCAAAATTTGAGAAACGCACCATTCTTCCTCCTCGGTTCTCAAATAGTAAACTCCTTGAGCCTTTCACCCCTGCCGCAAATATGTTAAAGGAGTGTCAACTATATGACTTCTTGCTTCTCACTCATCCTCACATAAACACAACTCTCGTTCAAGCTTTTTACTCAAACCTCCATAAAGATGAAGATGGCGAACTTGTCACCTCCATTAATGGGGTTCAAATTCTTCTCTCTGAAGAGAATCTCCACACCATTGCCCGCCTTCCAAATGAAGGTGAAGACCTTTACCGGTATATTGATAAGGCCGGGGCTCTCTTTGATGAAACCATCCTTCTCCACCAAGCCGGTATAACCTCCTATGATCCATCTATCTCTACCCGTCGTCCTACCATAACGGGAATGGATCCAAACTACCGGTTGATTCTTTACTTCATCACCCGAGTCCTCAAGCCTAGACGGCACAATCACACCACCATCTCCCAGGAGGATACCAAACTTCTGCATGCCATTGTCACCGGAGCCAAAATAAATTGGTGTCGGCTCATCAAAATTCATATGCTCGATGCCATCGGTGATGACATGCCTCTTCCTTATGCCCTCCTCATTATGAACTTCCTTGAAGCATCCGGATTTGTCACGGAAAATGGTCCTCTCAAAAGGAGTACCAAAATTTGGGAAATCTCGGAGTCTTCTTTCCATCATGATGGTGATCATGCTCCAGCTCCTTCTTCAAGTCGTCCACCCCGTCGTGCTCGTTCGTCCCAAGAGCCTACTCTCCAAACCATATCCGATCAGCTTGCTCAACTCACTCATGAGATCCATGGATACTTTGATCGTGTCAATTATCCATATGCAGCTCTCGTTCCTTTTGAAGCAGCGCCGGATAACGAGGCGGACAACGACGGAAATGAATAAATTTTTTTTGTGTTTTGTGTGGTTTTTGCTGTTGTTCTCTTTGGTTCCCATTGATGTACCCTCTTTTTTCCAATAAATAAACCTTGTTTATTTCATCTTTTTGCATCTTTCCTTACTATTTTTTTGCTAATGGCAAAAGGGGGAAGAAAACGGGATATCGGGTATGCACCACCTCTTAATTCATTGATTGCTTATAAGATAAAATTGAGGGGGAACTCTTAAATTGAGGGGGAACAAGAACAAAATTGCATAATTGTTACTTGTCTTGAATTGTCAATATCTTTTGCCTAAATTGCATATCCCGCTTAATGTTTGCCATTATCAAAAAGGGGGAAATTGTTAGAAACACGTTCTCAATGCAATATACTAAACGTGTACTCTTTTGTAGGTTTTGATGAATGACAAACGAAGCAAAAATTGATATATGACGGAATTCAAGTACAAGCGCACAATGGTTGCGAATAAGATTGAAGTTCAAGATATAGCTTTTAATTGTTATTGAGTTGTTCTAAATTGTAATCTCGATCCTATAACTTGACTCATAGTATGGCCACTCTCATAAAACTATTTTCCAAAATCATGCATATTTAATTCTGTGTCAAAAAGATTTTAAATCATGCATATTTACATTAGACAAAATATTTTCTAAACATGCCTCAAAAATCTGGGCTAAAATAATCGATTATGTACTTATGATAATCGATTGTTTCTGAGCCAAGACTGCATGACAATCGATTATGAATTAATGGTAATCGATTGTGAGTAAGACAGTGAACATCAGGTTTTTCCAAATCTGCATGATAATCGATTGTGAACAAATGACAATCGATTGTTGTTGAGGTAAAGTTTTTCAATACTCAAAATAATCGATTATGAACTAATGGTGATCGATTGTGTTGAGTTGATGTCTTCCAGTGATTTTAAATTTAATTAAGTAATCGATTATGTCTTTAGATAATCGATTATCACTGAGACAGTAAGTTTTATGATTTTCAGAAAATAACAAGTAATCGATTGTTGCAAAGGACAATCGATTGTTGAAGCTGGCCGTTGTCAAATGATTTTCAAATACCATAAGGTAATCGATTATTGATTCTAGATAATCGATGTTCTGCTTAAAATCTGGAAATGATTTTTAGAACGTTGCTGAAGTAATCAATTATTGATTTTATATAATCAATGTTTTGCTTAAAATCTGGAAATGATTTTTAGAACGTTGCTAAAATAATCGATTATGAACTTAGTGTAATCGATTATCTAATTTTGAATATTGCCAGTATCGATTATAGATTATGTATAATCGATTGTGAAGCGTTAAATCTGGGATTGATTTTTAAACTGACTGGCAGATAATCGATTGTTTGGTCTTAATAATCGATTATCACTGAGTAATTTCAGCAACTCTTAATTGGCAATTAGACAACGGTTGAACCAATTTTTTCAACTATAAATACAGCTTCATTTCAGTATTTTAAAAAAAACAACATACACAAACTGATCATTACATTGCTATAAGCTTTCATTCAATTGTTCTTCATTTTCTACTCATTTCATAAAGCTTTTGAGAGCCATATTATTGCTTAAAGTTGTTGTGATCTTGAACATATTCTTTTACTCATATCTACTCAATAAGGAGTACTTTAGTTAAGTGAGTGCCCAAGTATTTGATATACTTGTAAGAGAATTGCGATTCTCTTGTTTCACGGAACTTGCGTTTCCTTGGGTGAAGTCTTTGAGATTGCGATCTCCGAGCAACTGTTTGAGGCTTGTGTCCTCAAGTGTGTAACGGTTTGTTGAGCACCCTTAAGCTTAACAAGATAGTGAAAAATCTCGAGAGAGTCTCTCGGGGACTGGACTAACCACGTTGGTGGCCAACCAGTATACATCTTTGTGTAAGTTTATTTTTCTGCATTTATTTTACTTCCTGCAAAGTTTAAATTCCGCAAGAAAACGCTAAATTCTATTAATACGCTATTCACCGCCCCTCTAGCGAGAAGCGTAGTTTCTAACATGATGGACCGGATTGATCATGACGATTTTATTTTGATAGCAATACTGAGCTCATAAAGTTATAATGTAACATATAATACTAAGGTTTGTACATATGCATGAATATATCGTCCAAGTGGGAGATTGTTAGACATATGGACTTATACTACATACATATGGACAATATATGGATTAATTATATGTTATGTGCTATCTTTCGATTTGGCCTAAATTAGTGGTCTTTTGGATATTATTATTAAGGAGGCCAATACATTGTCATATAAAGTGTAGAGACTAATTTTTGTGTAGATACCCATAAAGAGTAACCTTAGTTAATGATGGGCTAACTAAGGTTACATGCATGTGACTTTTGACCTTTCATGTTACATGCTTATAAATAAGGGGGTTATGGTTCCCATTTGATGCAAGACATTTTCTTCATTTTCCCATTGATAGAGAGAGTAAACATTGGCTTGCATATCAAGTGGAAAATCTAACCCCGGACGATTTCCATGCCGGATCAAAGAGCTTCCACCTATGGATTCAGGTACGCTTCCGCTTATGTTATAGTTCCAAATAATTCGATATGAAGGCTACAGTTTTATAATCGGATTTATTCTAACATTCCAGAGTTTGACATGCACTAGCAATAGTCAAAGAGAATGCATTCAAACTTTAGGAGAGTTCTTGGAACTCAAAGTAATAAAAGCTTAAAATCCATGAATTTCCTAGATTTTCATTGTACACTTCAAATTCAGGAACAATTCCTAGAGTTTTGAGCTATAAATATTTTAAACTCGAGTAATCATCCCGGATCTTTCATACTTTATGTATGAGTATTTTTGTCTAAACTTATATTTTTGTATTAAAGTGTGACTAATTTGTCAATACAATCTAAAATCTGGCTAAACACTAAGAGCCTGCCGACCCAAAAAATATCCCACTTAACTAATTTTTTTCAAACTTTTGCTTTTGCTACAAAGTGGTACCTTTAGGCTAAATAAAAAGGAATAACTAAACTATGGGCCCACGCATGGGTCAGCCCGGAGACATTTTATAATGAGCAAATTTTATTTATGTCCAGTCGTTAGAAACTAATATCAACCACTAGCCATAAAATTGAAGTATGCATTTTATAGCTCAAAATTAATTAAAAGGGCTAGCCACCGATTCAACTATCACGGAAACTCGAGAAGAGCTGTTTGGATGCACCCAAACAGCTCTTCAACCACTTGCGGCAGAATTTCAAAATCTATTTAGTATGGAGATGTTGGCACAAGAAGGTGAACTGCCATCAACTATCCTCTCTCTATTTAAATTGAGGATAAAATACCTTTTGGGAATCATTCTCCAGAAAGAATTCGATTATTAATTCATAACTCAAAAACGATTGAAACAATAATAAAATATCATAACGTGCCGTTGATAAATTTTTAGCAAGTGATAAAAAGAAAGTATATCTCAAGAGAATTAAATGGATTAGATAAATTATTAATAACTTTGTATATTGAAAACTAGAAATATAGAATTTAAATAAAATTACATATGAATTTTTTTTTCTTTATATAGAGAAAATAAGGTCTCTCATTTAAGTTTTGCTTTAGGCCTCCATGTTTATTGAGCTTCCCCCGGTCAAGAGAAATCCGAAGAATTTGTGTCAGCTTAGCAGTGGATTGGATCAGCATGGTAGTAGAAATGATCAGTTCATTTAGTATGATAGGGCTTTACAAGAGTTTTGTAGCAATACTTTTGGTTTGACAGTTTGCGTGACTTGGTTGATTTTGAGAGGTTCAATTCTGATAGCTTTGTTATGTGCAATGGGTTTCAAAGAGCACATGATAATTTCGATTACGACATGATACTAACGTCTTCTTCAGATATGGAAGGTTCGTTGTGTGTTGTGATGTTCTCCTGGATTGAGTTAAGTAAAAGGTTTTTAGTTGACGGAGTGTTTATCCTACTTATGATTCAAGAGTTGATATTGGAGTTCTGTATTCACACAATAGCGTTATAGATATATTAAGGTGTGTGAGATTGAGATTGAATGATCAAAGTTGCACTCCAGTTTCGAAGGGAAGGTCACGATTAATTAACATACTTCTATTCTCCATCACAAATATAACATACTTCTATTCTCCATCACAAATATTAGAGCAATATTTTTTGTTGTAATGATATGCGCAATTTTTTCTTATAGAGGTAGACGATACAAACTAGACAACACAATTGACCACTCGATCACTCAGCAGCACACTTATAACATGAGATTTTGAACTCTCCCTTTGTATTCTATCCAATCCAAAAGCAAAAAAAAAAAAAAAAAAATTGAAACAATTTGTCAAATCTTGAAACAAAAATCAAATTTTGCGCACATTCTAAATTGGCTAAAACAAAATATTTTTATACAATAGATATAAAAAATAGATTATTATTATACAAAAAATATACAAAATAGACTGTCACTATATAAAATAGACTATCATCATATAAAATATATACAAAATAGACTGTCATTATACAAAAAATATACAAAATAGACTGTTACTATATAAAATATATACAAAATAGACTGTCATTATACAAAAATATACTAAATAAATTGTCACTATATAATTTAAATACAATAGATTGTCCCTATTCAAATTCTATACAAAATATGCTGTAACTATACAAAAAAATACTAAATAAAATGTCACTATACAATTTATATACAAACTAGACTGCCAATATACAAAATATATACTGAATGGACTGTCACTATACAAAAAATATATAAAATATATTGTCACTATACAAAGAATATACAAAATAGATATCGCGCCAAGTGAGGGTCAAACCTGCAACCTTCAGTTTAGGAAACATGCGCTCTAACCATTAAGCTACAAGAGCTTGTGTTGTCAGCTTTTCCTTTCGGCTACTATATGAAATATGTTTGGGCCGAATGACCATTTTTTGTAAGTGAGACAAAACATGAGCTATTATAATTTTGAGGGGCTATAGACGCTAGTTTTCTTATTTATAATGATCAAACTTCAAACACAGGAGTAAATACGATATAAATACAAATATACTCTGATTTGGGACCATCATTAAAGTCATACTCACCTTGTACAAAAGTTTATAAAATTTATCTACTTCAAAACGCACTTCAGAATTCATCATTACTTCAAAATTTGCATTTAAAGTTATAAATTAATGGGTTCAAAATCTAATTTGAAGTTCTTCTATCTTTCTAATACAACTTCAGAATCCGAATTTGAAGTTTTTCTATTTCTTCGATACAACTTCACAATCGAATCCAAAGTTCTTCTACCTCTCAAGAGGTTCAACAACAGTAGCTTTTGATTTTATCGTGCATAATCTAAAAGTACCAACTCAAAATTTGAATTTTTATTTTAAGACAAGAGAGAAAAGAAGAATAGAAGCAGCAACAGCAAACAAAAAGCAAGCAGAGAGAAGAAAAATGTACCTGAAGTTACCTAAATTGTATATTAGTTAAAAAAAAAAAAATGGTACATAAATGGGGGCAGTCATGAATTTTTTGAAAATATGGAGGAATGAATAAAAAGGTAAAAAAAAATTGGATTGAACTCCGCCACATTGGAGTGACGGCCGTCAAGTCAAATTTGGATTGAGCAAACAAAAAAGAAAAATCAAAAAGTAATTTTGGGCGTCCTCCTTTCCCAGCATTCGCTTTCCCTTTCACAGTAGAAAAATCAACCCCTTCATACATAGAGATTATAGAGAGACCCAGAAAAAGGGGGATACCCACTTTCTCAATGGACGCTGTAGCAGTTGATAGGATCATTGAGAAGCTAATAGAAGTCCGATCATCGAAGCCTGGAAAGTTGGTGCAGCTGTCCGAGTCTGAAATCAAGCAACTGTGTGTTGCCTCTCCTGATATCTTCCTCAAACAGCCCAATCTCGTTGAACTTGAAGCACCCATCAAAATTTGCGGTACTAACTATTCCCTTTAACCACTATATATTGGAATTGTATGCATTTCTTGGTGAGATATCGTTTAAACCTTGCTCTATATACTTTTTTGTTTCCTTGTAAAGAAAAAGACATTGCCCCGTTTTACTTTTGTATCCGACTGGCTGGATACACCTTTCTCTTTGTTTTTGTTCGACTCTATGAGTTTTTGCTCTACGGTTACTCGATGTTTCTCGCTAAGTGCTTGTTAGGTTTAGAACTGAGAACCTTGTTCTATAATTCCTTTGATCCCGTTAACTTTAGAGGGAAAAATGAAACAGAGAGGTTGTCAGACTAGGCAATCCCAGTGTTGTCAAAGGTGAAAAGCGTTAAAAAGCTCCAAATCTATCAAGGCTTTAAGCAAAAAGCGCAATAAAAGTATGGGCTTTAGTTAATAAAAAAAAAAGGCGCAACGAAGATGCTAGTTTGATGTTTGTCAGTCTGTATGTCCATGACTTACTTTTTGAAATATGCTACATGCTTAGTCTGATGAAACGTGAAGACTCTTGAATCCCGTAGGGTCTAATTTACCCTAAATATTTTGAGTAAAAGGAAATTCATCAGAGAAAGTTCTGGTCAACTCTGCAGCTTTGCTGTGTTTGAAATGTTGCATGTTTATATCATACTAATGCAAAATGACATACTAAGAAAATATCATAAATATTGCAAAATGTGTTTGCTCTGGCCTAAGGTTTAGGACGCTGTCTCTAGAATATTGAGGTTTCAAAGTGATGCTGTATGTGTTCGGATAAAACTATAATGGTTTACTTTGAAGAAAAACCACCAACTCTGAAGCTGGCTTCCTCTAGGGATTTGGTGCCTCTGGCAATCCAAGTGAAGTATAATGTTACGGTACGATGAAAAATCCACTATCTACGTTAAGTATACCTTCAACTGGAGGGTGATCCATCGCCACTGCTTTAAGTCCTCGCTGTTTACATCTGCTCTTTTGATCAGGAGATTACCTTATCTGGCTACTTCCCTTTTTCATCATCAGTAGGTTACCATTTTCTTATCAACAGCTCATCATCTCTTTATAAGTCGCCATTCTGTGTCCTATTCGCTATTTAGACGCTTTAGGGGAACAAAACTATGGCAATCATCATAGTATTATGCCTTTTTGGTTCTTCTCTGTTGCTACACATTTTTTTTGGCTGGAAGCAGTATACTAGCCTTAACTTGTACGGGTTTCAGTTTTGACTTCGTACACCTCTTTCTATTCAATATTTTAAGTGACATGTTGAAGTAGCTTTTGTATGTGCTGGAATTACTCCTTCAGTTAGATTAGAGGTGTTTCTTAAACTCCATTCGTCAAATATGAAGTCATTGGTTAAAGTTGCATTTAACTAGATGCTTCACTGCTCTTCGTAGACCTCTTTCTATTCAATATTTTAAGTGACATGTTGAAGTAGCTTTTGTATGTGTAGGAATTACTCCTTCAGTTAGATTAGAGGTGTTTCTTAAACTCCATTCGTCAAATATGAAGTCATTGGTTAAAGTTGCATTTAACTAGGGGCTTCACTGCTCTATCGAAACAAGGGGTGTCACTGTTGTTTCAAAAAGATGCTGATTTTTTGGTTTATATATTGCATATAACTAATATTAGATTTTTCCTGAACCATCCGAATTTTCTCGGCTTGAGGCGTTATCTGTTAGGTTCAGTTAATTTGTGGTGCTTAAGTTTTAAAAAAGACGCATTAAGAATGTTTACTAGGATGCCTCATTTATCATGTAAAATAAGAAAATTTAACTTAACACGAAAAATTATTAAACTCTCACTACATTTTGCATTACCGATTAAAAAAAAAGTCTTCACTATTAAACCAAGAAAACTAGTAAGTGATTACTTATAAAGAAAAAAACTAGTAAGTGATATTTATGTTAAAAGTAGAAGACCAGATGAGCAACAATAACTTCTCTCTGCCGTCATCAGAAATGTCATTTGAAAGCTTTGACTTCTGTTAGTTGGCATTAAACTTTGGCGTCTGTTAGTTGTTGAAGCCAGGGATGATACTGGATCACCAATAGAGGTAGATGCTAACTTGGGACCGAGTTGCGATCCTTTTGTTCCGCTGCAGGTTAAGCCATTTAACTGGCTTTTGCAGCAGTTTTCATTGATATCATCCTCAGCATGGAGACAAGAGTGAACAGTGACCATAGTTTCTTGCAAAACCGAATGGGAATGTTAATTGATTCTTGTGCTCTCCAACTCTTAAGGAGTACATTTCAGCTGATACATTGTTGCACCAGATTCTGGCTAACTGGAACCTAATATGACACCTCAAGTTAGTAATTTTCATGAAGATAGCCAAAGTAATAAAAAGAACAAAAGTTGATACATTTGACAAAATAAATAAGAAAAATAATAGAATATAGATGTTGTAATTTACCCTGTAATACAGAGAAAGAAGGTGGAGAAAATCCTCACACCGATGGTTGCCTAGATGTCTCCTATAGGACGAGGATGGGATTTCCTCCCAAGTTCTGTGTCTGAGCGAGCTTATGTATCTCGATTGCATGGCTCAAATTGGCATTGAGGGTGCTTTGAGTAGTTTTAATCATCTCGTGTTGTCTACCGAAGGAATCTGCCTCTTATGTCCATTTGAAATCTTACTGTGGTTCATCTGGATTGGTTAATTGGGGTGGTTCTCTGTATTGTGCCATTTGTAGTTAACATTTCTCCAAAAGAAATGGCTAGTCAACCACACTTTCCTTTTATTGTGATGGTTGTCAATTGACATGACGCTAAAATTGGCGTAGGGACGGTTATGGTATTATTGCCAAGTGGAATTTACACAGATAAATTGACAGTGTTGAATCTTTATGTAATTCTCGAGCTCTCCTATTCTCGACCCAGGAAGTTGAGGAAGATGTTCATTGTTGTGCCTTGACTTTTACCAATATTTTTTTATTGGTAATATTTATAATCAATGTTCAATGGATGGCCTGCTCGTCTTTAAAGCTTCAAGATGAATCGACTCAGCCTTTACAGGCTCATATATCGACAACAATTTACTAGATTGTTGCATAAAATATGATATATCAAGGCAAAGGAAAACTAAAATTAGGTGGATTAATAAAGAGGAACTAAAACAAATTAACTTCGTTTTCTAATGGGTATTCTTTTTTTTGTGGATAAGGTAAAGATTTTGTTAATAAAGTAACCAAGATGGTACAAAGTTTACATCAAGAGCAGCCAAACACCTACAGCAGCAGAACGTCAGTTACAAGTTCCCTAACGAATCCAAAAACGCTAAATACTGATCCACACTCTCAACTAAATCTTGTTTACACGAAAAAAAATAATTTTTGCATACATTATTTTTAATTCTAGAGATGTGAATCCTCCTATTCTCAAAGCAAGCATTGTTTCTTTCTTCCCAAATGGTCCAGAAGATGCATAAAGGAATGGTCCTCCAAAGCTGCTTCTTATGGGTACTACATGCAGTGCATTTATTATGTCTTGTAATTCCATAAAACCCCGACTCTATTGCTTTTCCATAACTCCAAAATTTTGGTTGACTCCCTTGTTAGTTGCAAATTAACACAATATTATCTGGAAATAGCATGCGTGATAGAACCTCGTTCTCTATTTTATTGGTTAGCTCATATCTAATTAGGGTAAAACAAGTATGAGTTGAGGGCAGATTTGGGTGTGAGCTCAGGTTTATTGGGCATGTCCTGCATCTCCTCCCACTTTTCTTGTGAGTACTCATTTGTACATATCCTTTATATCATTTATATTCTGAAAGGAATTCATTTCTTCTCAGATATCCACTAAGGAGTCTTTCCTGACATGTCGTCATATGCTTTCTCTACATCACTAAATATTATGTCAGTTGCTTCCTATTAGTATAAATTCGATAATTATTTTTAGTGAAAATGTAGACATAAATCTATTGTGGACTGTGGTTCTTCGTCACCTTCGTAGTGTCCCCAAGTTTATGCTCATCATTCCAAGTCTGTCATATAGCTCATAATTCTAATACCATAGTAGTTTGTGCGATTTTGAATATCATTTTTGTTCACTTATAAATAAAAAAGAACTCTTCCTCCAACCTTTGAGACAAGAGGGGTTGCTCTGATGGTAAGCAACCCCCACTTCCAACCGAGAGGTTGTGAGATCGAGTCTCCCCAAGAGCAAGGTGAGCAGTTCTTGGAGGGAAAGATGCCGGGGGTCTATTTGGAAACAGCCACTCTACCCAAAGGTAGGGGTAAGGTCTGCGTACACACTACCCTCCCCAGACCCTACCAAGTGGGATTATACTGGGTTGTTGTTGTTGTCTTCCTCCAACCTTTGGGCCTCTTTCCTCTCCTTAATAAACTTTGAATAGTTTGGTTAGTGATGTTACTCTAACTAGGGTAAAGACATATCCAAATCTCTATGATACCCTATGGACAATGGCCTTTTCTCCCTTACAATTTCTCTGCTATTCCTCTACTTGAGCGGACCTAATTCCCAGCAATCTAATGGATTAGTACATGTGTTAGTGAATAAACGAACCAAATGACAATTTTGTCCACAATTTGCATGGAGAAGACCATCAGTCAATTGCTACGAAAATAACCTAACAAATGCAGTATGGTAATGCAGTTTTGATATTGTTGTTACCCAACAAATAAAATGGGGTCTACTCTTTAATCAGGATTGATCAGCTTGGTGCTACATATAGTATACGTGGAGCCTGGAGCAATTTGAGGACCCATCGATGGTAGCTGCTATAATAAAATTATGATTCAAATATATAATAAGCCAGTGCGCAAGTATGTGAAAGTTCTGATGTGAGATATGCAAATTCGTGATTGTTAAAGTGACTGTACTACTTGAGCTAGGTAAAGCAGATATACTCTAATGTAATGAAGTAATAGAACTAAAAAGTTGTCTACAATGAACCAGATTTAGTTATTTAATACAGTCAAGGGTAAGCTAACCACTGCCTTTTTCTCACTTAAGTTTCCTTCGGTGTTAATTCCTCCTTATTTACATGTTTTTTCTTTTTCTTGTTTCAGGTGGCATTCATGGGCAGTACAGTGACCTGTTGAGGCTTTTCGAATATGGTGGTTTTCCTCCGAAGGCTAACTACTTATTTTTAGGTGATTATGTAGATCGTGGCAGGCAGAGCTTGGAAACAATTGCTTGCGTACAAGATTAAGTTTCCTGAGAACTTTTTTCTGCTTAGAGGAAACCATGAATGTGCTTCAATAAATAGGATATATGGGTTCTATGACGAATGTAAGCGCCGGTTCAACCTGAAACTGTGGAAATCCTTTACAGACTGTTTCAATTGTCTTCCTGTGGCAGCACTTATTGATGAGAAGATACTATGGATGCATGGGGGTCTCTCGCCTGATCTTTCTAGCTTGGATCAGATAAGAAACTTGCCACGTCCAACTGCCATCCCCGATACTGGTTTGCTTTGTGATTTACTTTGGTCAGATCCTGGTAAAGATGTGAAGGGGTGGGGGATGAACGATAGAGGAGTTTCATACACCTTTGGCCCTGATAAAGTTTCTGAGTTTTTGTCAAAACATGACTTGGACCTTGTCTGTCGTGCCCATCAGGTAAAGGAACCCTGTTTTCTTTGTCCTGCTGTGCTTCTCTGAGGTTATTGATTTGCATCTTCTTTTTTTTCTTGCAGGTTGTGGAAGATGGTTATGAATTCTTTGCTGAGAGGCAGCTTGTCACCATTTTTTCAGCGCCCAACTACTGTGGAGAGTTTGACAATGCCGGTGCTATGATGAGTGTTGATGAAAACTTGTTGTGCTCTTTCCAAATTCTTAAGCCAGCTGAGAAGAAAAATAAGTTTATGATGTGATCAAAGATGCTTCCTACTTTTACAGAGGTATATCTCTTCCCTCTCCTTGTCATAATGGCTGCCGACTTGAATATAAATGTTCTCTTGTTTATTATTTACTCAATGATGTCTACACTTTCTAGTGATGGGGAGAGGAGGTATATTTAAAATGCTTGTTAAAATCCATCTCTGCGACATATGTATTTCAAGAGTTGCCACAATAAATGGCTGTTGTCTAATCCTTTAACCATACTTGGAGTTTTTCAGTGATTTCTCTGGGGGAGGAGATCTTTGTCAAACTTGAAAGGGTGTAGTTGGATTATAAATATCAAAAGAATAGCCTTTATTTGAAAACATGCTTGATATCTGGTAAGCATCCAATTAACCAGACGTTGGTTTGGTATTCAGCACTAGCCAGAATGAGTATTTCCTTCACGCTTATGGTAAAAAATTCAATGGAAGTTTTAAGATTTTAAAGTTCTATAATGTGGATCAGTTGATTAGACAAATTAATTAAGCTGGCACAATGAATTGGTTGATTCAGTTTATATTAGACACTAAATTTCTGCTGTTTCGTTCTAGCTAGCTTCAATTTATGTATTTTACTTCTTTTAAAACAGGGTTTTGGCTCTATATGTTTTCTAGCTGTCGAGTTCTTTCTCCTTTGCTCATTTTGTTCCGTTTCCATTATGTTGTTCGTTCATTCCTTGTATTCTCTTATCTGCTTCTCTTGTTTTTCCTTTCCTGGCCCGGTTTGTTTTGCCTAATGTCAACCCTTTCCTCTAGCGCTGACACGTTCTTTTAACCCTTGCAGAGTAATTTGCTGTGAAGCAGAGGTCATGATATCGTCTGCCTTCAAAGATTGTTGAAGACGCAAAGACTGCCGTGCTTGGTGCTTATTCCAGTTAGTTTGTTATTGTTAAATGGGTATGAGCATCGGCAGGAAGGCATTGTAGAACCAAGCACGTCAGGTCTAGCCTCGTCACTACTTCGCCATGGTTAGGCCACTCACTTACCAGTACATGGGGTCGGTTGTGTTGATTCTACACTCTGCGCTCTTTTGTGCAGATATAGGATTCGATCGGCAGTAGCAGCAGAGGTGCAGGTGTTGGCATTCTTATCCGGGAGACACTGAGGTAGCTTGCAGGCGTCCACAGGCCCGACATATTTCTTATCCTTACTTTATCCTGTTGTCCCATGTATTCGGAACAAACAATTATATGTATTTCCTTTCAGACTGGTGTTTTTTGCACTCCTTAGTAGCCCGTGAGTGGTGAAACCAGATGCTAGGTAGTGACTTGGTACAAACTTCCACACTTTATTATTTTTTTCGTTAAAAGTCTTCCGCGTATTTTAATTATTTGTTTTAGTTATTGTACTGTTTAGATTAAGCTTGTGAAATGTTTAAAAAGGGTTGGTTGGCCTAGCTCCGACAGTAGGTGCCATCACGACTCCCGATAGTGGGAAATTTTAGTCGTGACAAGTTGGTATCAGAGCACTAAGTTACTTGGGTCTCGCAACTCACAGACAAACTCAGTAGAGTCTCAGGGATCCGTACGGAGACGTCTGTATTTATCCCCAGAGGCTACAAGGTTAGGAACATTTCACTTTGTTCTTTCTTGTCGTGCGTTTCTGTTCCTCAAACACCTATTGAATTTGTACTTTATTCTTTCGCAGATTGCATGAACACGTGCTTCTTCTTTTACCGCACAGTAGTCCGAGTCTCCAGCAGCAACTCCTACCAAAGGTAGAGGGTGAGGCCGAGGCCGGGGCAGAGTTCAGCCCCGAGCAGCAATCCTAAAGGTGGAGCCTCATGTTGACTACGATGAGGAGGTTCCAGCTCCAGCCGTTCTGGTGGGCCCACCTCAGGTCCTAGAGGGGCTCATAGCCACCCAAGTTTTTCAGGATGCTTTGGTCCGATTAGTGGATCTTGTGGAGGGTGTTATTCGAGCGGGTTTGCTTCCAGGGTCTCAGTCAGCGGTAGTAGATCAACCAGGTGCAGCGGCTCAGACTAGGTGTGGGGTCCCTTTTTAGGAGACGACCAATGAGGGCCGTGGAGTTGAGGTGGTACTGCCACATGGAGGCGGTCATTGATCGGTTAAGAGTCCCCATCATGCAGGCAGATTCAGTGGTACCTCTTCTGGAGGTAGAGGTTCTTATGGTAGAGGCCATCCTTCGAGGCCCTTTCAGTCGGTTTCCCCTGCCACTCATGGTACTTCAGGTGATCGTTTGGGTCGACAGGGCCAACCTCAGTATCCTCAGTTGAAACGTGTCTACAGATGTTATGAGTGTGGCGAGTATGGTCCCTTCAGGAGGGCCTTCCCGAGGCTGAGGGGTGCTCATCCGCAGCAGTCGAGGTTCTGCCATGCTTGTGGTGATCCGAGGCATATGATCAAATTTTGCCCTTTAGCTCTGAGCAGCTCTTAGTATCAGAGTTATCGTGCTTGGCTCCGGGCACTGGAGGTTCCGTAGCCTACCCAACCGGCTAGAGGCGGGGGTAGAGGTCTTAGAGGTGGAGCCCATACCACCAGCAGTAGGGATCAACCAGCGGCCAGTTTGAAGGTTGATACTTCAGATGCATACATTATAGGTATTGTTGTGATTTGTATTAGAGATGCTTCAGTGCTATTTGACCCTGAGTCTACGTATTCATATGTTTCGTCCTATTTTGCACCCTCATTTGGTTATGTCCAGTGAGACCTTGGGTTATATATATATGTGTATGCTCCCGTGAATGGTTCTATAGTGGTGGATCAGGCATATCATTCTTGTGTTATAGTATTTAGGGGCCTTGAGACACGTGTCGACTTATTGCTCTTAGATGTGGTGGACTTGACGTTATATTGAGGATGGATTAGTTGTCTCCATGCCATGCTATTTTGGATTGTCACACCAGGATCAGACCTTGGCTTTACCTGATTTGCCCCATTTAAAGTGAAGAGGGATTCTAGATCATCCGACCCGTAGTGTGATACCGTATGCGAAGGCTCGATTCATGGTCAAGAAGGGATGTTTAGCTCAATTGGCGTATGACCGCGACTCCAGCGCAAAGGTTCCTCCCATTGGTTATGTTCCTATGGTTCGGGAGTTTTTCCCGAGGTTTTCTCTTCAGAACTGCTGGGCATGACGCATGACAGGGACACTGATTTTTGTATTGGTCTGACGCCGGGCACTCAACCTGTTTCCATTTCGTCATATCGCATGGCCCCGCCAGAGTCGAAAGAGTTAAAGAAGAAGCTTCATTATTTGCTTTATAAAGGTTTCATTAGGTCCCAGTGTTTCGCCTTGGGGCGCACTAGTGTTATTTGTGAAGAAAAAATATGCGTCGATGAGGAGGTCCATTGATTGCCGGCAGTTGAGAAAGGTGACGGTAAAGAACAAGTATCCACTGCCGAGGATTTAGGATATGGTTCGATCACCTTCAGAGCGCCAAGGTGTTTTCAAGGATAGACTTGGAATCTGGTTACCATCAGTTGAGGATTAGTGCATCCGGTGTCCTTAAGATAGTTTTCCGCACTCGATTCAGGCATTATGAGTTATTGGTGATGTCATTTGGGTTTACAAATGCCCCAGCAGCATTCGTGGAGTTGATGAACCGAGTGTTCAGGCCATGTTTAGATTTGTTCCTGATTTCTTTTCTTCAATGATGACATTTTGATATACTCTCGCAGTCAGGAGGAGCATGAGTGGCACCTTAGAGTGGTTCTTCAGACTCTGAAGGATAGTTAGTTGTACGCCAAGTTCTCGAAGTGCGAGTTTTGGTAGAGTTCAGTCGCATTCCTGGGGCATGTCGTACCAGCAGAGAGTATTCAGGTGGACCTGAAGAAGATAGAGGCAGTCAAGAACTGGCCTCGACCAGCTTCATCTACAGAGATCCGGAGCTTTTTGGGGTTAGCTGGTTACTACAGACGTTTTGTGGAGGGATTTTCATCCATCTCAGCCTCGATGACTAGATTGACCCTGAAAGGTGCCTAGTTCAAGTGGTCAGATGAGCGTGAGGCGAACTTCCAGAAGCTCAAGACAGCTCTGACTACGGCACCGGTATTGGTTTTGCCCACGGGATCTGGGCCTTATACTGTTCATTGTGATGCTTCCCGCATCGGGCTTGGCAAAGTGTTGATGTAGAATGGTAAGGTCATAGCATATGCTTCGAGGAAGTTGAAGATCCACGAGAAGAATTATCCAGTTCATGACATAGAGTTGGCAGCCATTTCATGATTTGAAGATTTGGAGGCATTATTTATATGGTATGACTTGTGAGGTGTACACGGATCACAAGAGCCTTCAGTACTTGTTCAAGCAGAAAGAGTTGAATTTGAGACAATGGAGGTGGTTGGAGTTGTTGAAAGACTATGATGTTTCTATCTTGTACCACCCGGGGAAGGCAATGCGGTGGCCAATTCATTGAGTGGAAAGTCCGCCAGCATGGGTAGTCTTGCCTATATTGCGGTCAGCTAGAGAACTCTTGCGTTGAATGTTTAGTCCTTGGCCAAAAGATTTGTGAGATTGGATATTTTTGAGCCTAGCAGGGTGTTAGCTTGCACGATTTCTCGTTCGACATTGATGGAGCGTATTTGCGAGCGGCAGTTTGACGATCCCCATTTATATGTCCTGAGTGGCACGGTGTAGTGGGGAGGTGCCAAGGAAATGACTTTGGGAGATGATGGTGTATTGAGATTGCAGGGGCGAGTTTGTGTGCCCAATGTTGATGGTATTCGGGAGTCGATCTTAGTGAGGCCCACAGTTCTCGGTATCCCATTCACCCGGGAGCCGCGAAGATGTATAAGGTTTGTAGACAACATTATTGGTGGCGCCGAATGAAGAAAGACATTGTCGCATATGTGGCTAGTTGTCTAAATTTTCAGCAGGTTAAGTACGAGCATCAGAGGCCTGGTGGATTATTATAGAGGATTGAGCTTTCCGAATGGAAGTGGGAGAGAATCACCATAGGTTTCGTTACTGGCCTTCCGATGACTCGGAAGAAGTTTGATACTATATGGGTTATTGTTGATAGGCTGACCTAGTCAGCGCATTTGATTCTAGTTGCCACCACCTATTCATCCAAGAGATTTGCTGAGATCAATATCAGAGAGATCGTTCGGCTTCATGGGGTGCCCATATCTATTATTTCGGACCGGGGTCCAGTTTACTTCGCATTTCTTGAGAGTGATACAACATGAGTTGGGCACCCAGATCCATTTGAGTACATCATTTCACCCCTAGATGGACGGTGAGTCCGAGAGGACCATTTAGATTCTTGAGGATATGTTATGAGCCTGCGTTATTGATTTTGGAGGCTCGTGGGATCAGTTTTTGACTTTAGAAGAGTCTGCCTACAACAACAGCTACCAGTCCAATATTCAGATGGATCCGTGTCAGGCTTTGTATGGTAGGCGGTGTCGGTCCCCAATCGGATGGTTTAAGCTGGGAGAGGCTCGGTTATTGGATTTGGTACAGGAGGCCGTGGATAAGGTCAAGATCTTTCAGGACAGACTTCAGTCATCTCAGTCTAGGCATAAGAGTTATGTAGATCGTAAGGTCAAGGATGTTGCTTTCATGGTTGGTGAGCGAGTATTGCTCCGAGTATCTCCTTTGAAGGGCGTGATGAGATTCAGGAAGAAGAGCAAGCTTAGCCCTAGGTTTATTGGCCCATTTGAGATTCTCGATCACGTGGGGAAGGTGGCTTATAGACTTACCTTGCCGCCTAGCTTGTCAGCCATGCATCCGATTTTTCACGTATCCATGCTTCGGAAGTATCACGGCGATCCCGCCCACGTTTTAGATTCCAGTACTATCCAGTTGGACAAGGATCTATCATATGAGGAGGAGCCGTTGGCTATTTTAGACCGGTAGGTTCGACAGTTGAGGTCGATGAGTTTTCCTTCAGTGCGTGTTCAGTGGAGAGGTCAGCCTCCTGAGGAATCGACCTGGGAGTCCGAGTCTGATATGCGGAGCCGTTATCCCCATGTGTTCCCCCACTCATGTACTTCTTTCTTTTGTCTGTTCGAGGACGAACGATTATTTTAGAGGTGGAGGATGTGATGACCCAAAGGGTCATCACCGCAATGCTCCTATTTTTGTGCTTCCGAGGCCTTGAAAACCTCTTATTTGGTCACCTCGATTTGCGTGCACAGTCCGAGCACAAAGCCAGAAATTTTTTATGTGGAAATACTTAAATTCTGTGTTAAAAACTATGAATTTTAATAATAATATTGTTATAGTTGACTTTGGTCAATATTTTGGTTGAACGGACCCGGACCCGTGATGTGACGGTCCCTGAAGATCTGTAGAAAAATATGGTACCCGAACGTATTCCCGAAATTGAAATACGAGGTCCCAGGCCCGAGTACGGAATTTTTGAAAGAAATTGTTTACCTGAAAATGATATGAAAAATCTAAATTAAAATGAGTTAGAAAGTGATCGTATCAGTCTCGTATTTTGGTTCCGATGCCCGGTACAAGTCTTGAATGAGTGTTAAGCGCTATCTGTAAAGTTTGGTTGAAAACATACGTCATTTGACGTGTTTCGGACTAAAAATGGGAAATTTGAAAGTTATAAACTTTGAAGTGAAAATTATGAGTTTTTGGAGGTTATAACTTTGATTTTGATGTTACTTTAGCGATTTGATCACCCGAGAAAGTTCGTAGGAGGTTAATGAGTTAGTGTGTTTGTTTGGTTGGGAGTCTCCAGGGCTCGGGAGTGATTTCGGGGGTGGTTCGGGATGTTTTTACACTTAGAAACACATCAAATTTTCTGCAATTTTTGCACAGAGAAATCCTTCTACGCGATCGCGGCCTCAGCCACACGATCGCACTGCTTTGGCTCGTACATCTACACAATCGCATCTTCGGTCACGTGATCGCATAGCTTCTAGCTTCCCCCTTCTCCGCGTTCGCGTACCAGCCCATGCGATCGCATAGGCCAATTGACTCCAATTGACTCATCAGAGATTTTTCCTCTACGCGATCGCATCAACCCTCACGTGATCGCGTAGCTCTCAAACTTCCTTAACCTCGATCGCGTCTCCATTGCCACGATCGCGAAGGGAATTTTTGCCCAGCAAATTTTTAAGTTTAAAATCAGAACAGTGTACGGGATTTTTTCCCATTTTCTTCACATGAACTCCTTCCTAAATTCTTCAATTGAAGAGTCTCAAGCTTCCCTTCCTCCATAACTCTTGGGGTAAGTAATCTTAATATCGTTTCTTCAGTATTTCATAATCTAATCGCTAAAATCCTAGCCTAAAAACATGAAATCAAAGTAGGACTTAAGGATTTTGGGCAAAGTTAGGTTTTTGAGTATTTTGGGCGATTCAATCTCAATTTGAGGTCAAATTTTAAAACAAATTGCACATTTGAATTCGTGGGGTTATGGGTGATTGAGTTTTGGTCCGAGCCTCGAGTTAGGACTATGTGGGCCCGGTGTCGAATTTTGGTATTTTTGGAAGAATGATAGGAAATTCATTTCTAGGCTATGGAATTGTATTTTTACGCTATTATTGATAATATTGAACCAATTATGACTAGATATCGTTGTTTCGGAGTCGGATTCTAGAGGAAAAGCGGTGTTAGAGGCTTGATTGCTATTTCAGACCGAGGTAAGTGTTTGTTATAACTTTGGCTTGAGGGAATAGAATTAGGATATTACTTGCTATGTGCTAAGTGTGAAGTCAGTGTATAGGCATGGTGACGGTTGCCTATGCACCCGAGTCTAGCATGACCGTGGGTCATAATTGCTTTTATTTCGAATAATATGATATGGTTTCTTATTGGAATTTTTTTAGTTATCATGATTTGAACGATTGAGGGTAAATAGTGATTTGTAAAATTGTGGAGCATTGGCTCGACTCAGAACTTGTTGGCTAAGTGTGAGTACTGTGATCATTCCCTTGCCGAGATATTTGAGCTGTTAGTTGTATCCTTGCTGGGACTCATCGGTTGTTTGCGTTCTTCTTGCTGGGCTTATTATTATTATTATGGTTTCGTTTATACCTTCGCCCTATTATTTGTGAATATTGTTTGGGTGAGGATGAATGATAAAGCACGATGGATGATGTCGTGTAACTATTGATTACTCCATACCATGGACTGGGTGAGGCTGAGCGATAAAGCACGATGGGTGATGCCGTGTAACCATTAATTACTCCATACTATGAATTGGGTGAGGAAGAGTGATAAAGCACGACGGGTGATGCCGTGTAACCATGGATTTACTTCATACTATTGATTGGGTGAGGAAGAGTGATAAAGTACGATGGGTGATGCCGTACACTTTAATTGATTATCTTGGTGAGGATGAGAGTAAAAACATGATGGGCGGTGCCATGCAACTGTTGGTTTTTCTGCATCTATGGATTGTTATTGTTGTACAGTTTTATTCTTTTCTAACTGTTGACTTTATATCTGAACTGCTTCACCCCCCATAGCATGCTCCTCTCCCTCTTAATTGTTTAAATTCCCGTATCCTCTTATATTTCCCATATATGTTGAAATGCACATGTATAGGTGGTAGTCCAGTCTAGCCTCATCACTACTTCACCGGAGTTAGGCCAGGAACTTACTAGCACATGGGGTCAGTTGTGCTGATTCTATACTCTGCGCTTCGATCGGCAGTAGCAGCAGAGGTGCAGGTGTTGGCATTCTGATCCGGGAGACACTGAGGTAGCTTGCAGGCGTCCGAAGGCCCGGCGTCTTCCCTATCCGTACTTTATCCTATTGTCCCATGTATTCAGAACAAATAGTTATATGTATTTCATTTTAGACTGATGTTATTTGCACTCCTTAGTAGTCTGTGAGTGGTGACACCACATACTGGATAGAGACTTGTTATAAACTTCCGCACTTTATTATTGTTTTCGTTAAAAGTCTTCCCCGTATTTTAATTATTTATTTCAGTTATTGTACTATTTAGATTAAGCTTGTGAAATGTTTGAAAAGGGTTGGTTGGACTACCTCCGACAGTAGGCGCCATCACGTCTCCCTATGGTGGAAAATTCGGATCGTGATACTTTTTAATGGATATCAATGGTGGAAAATATGTGGAAGAATCTTTTTTTCAACTTTGAGATCTCTTTCCATTTCAAATTTTGTATTTACGGTTGATAGAATCACACGCAGATTTGGTGCCTTCATTTTAGCGCGTTTTTAATGGTAAAATCTACCTATTTTTGGATTGGTATTTAATTTGTAGTAAAAGTGTGAAAAACACAGGTAAATAACAAATTATGAACATTTTTGGTTAAGGTTTGATATATGGCATAGATAGGTAAAAATCCCTTTTCATTATAGTTCCATGTTAAAATAGCACGGTCTAGCCAGTTTTCGGACCGGTCATTAAAAAATAGCCAACGTTTGTCAAGTCAATGAAAAATACCATTATTTTGCTGCAACAGAGACCGGTCCATCATAATATATTGGAGTTGGTGCACCTGTGTATGAACTTCCAGCATATTATGCTTGATGGGTAAATTTTGCTAGCTCCACTATAATATACTAGAGATTGGAGCACCAGTGCTCCAAACTCCAGTATATTATGCTGAACCGGTATATTATACTGAAACTCCAGTATATTAGACTGGAGTATTTTTCCGGATTTTGAAAAATATTTTCTTTCGGATTTATTTTTTCATAAAAAATGACTAAATTTTAATTACTTTTAAAACTGTGACTATTTTTGAATGACCACTTGTAAATCTGGCTATTTTTTAGTTTCTCCCTTGTTCCATTGTTGTGCAACGGGGGAAGATGCTTCAATTTCTATCGTATTTATCCTTTGGAATCAGTTGATTTATGCCTGGAAGAATATTTAAAATCCATCATGCTTCTTTTTTTCCCCACATCTTAACTCTAACCTTGTCATCATCATATCCATTTCATCCCATTTGGATCTGGATTATCGCAATACTCAACGAATTTAGCGTGTCTAACGTTAGTAGTTCCTTACATATCCCCTAACATATGAATCTCAAACAACCAAGATTTCATTGTAAAAGTCTGATCCCTCCTAGAATATAGTGAAGTGCGAGCACTTAGCTGGCTTGTTATTTATTGCACACACTACAACAGTGTGCACTTGGGCAATTCTCTTAACCTGGATGAGACCATGGCGGAAAGCAGTGCGCCCTTCTTCCTTCATTGCAAGATTATGCCATCTATGCAAAACTCTATACCAACTTTCGAGGTAGAAGTTCAAACCATCCCAATACCTGCATTCGTAGTGTCACAAGGAATCCGGACAATACGGAATTTGTTATGCAATATATGATCAACTATATGCCTAGTCTAGTGTAAGATGATCTCGTAGGTCAACTGTATATTAGATAGGTTTCGAATTTATATGCTTCAAAAAAGTTGTTAGAGAGGTTTCCGTTATGATATTTCCTAAGAAGAGTGACTCCATATCCGATTGGCTTTTCTATGCTAGTTGTTGATGGGGTATGCTTTTGTAACGACCCGATCGGTCGTGTTGAGCTTTAGTGTAGGACCCCGTAAAAATTTCGCCAAAGAATTTAAGGTTTTATGGTGCCGAGGTAGACTAATGTGTACGAACGCGGCACAAACTTTTTGGGTTGAAGAATGTATTGAGGAGTTAAAATTTTTTGGCAGAAGAAGGCAATTCTGCGGTCAATTTCGGGATTGCAGAACCCTTTCGCGAGCCACATAATCATCATGGAGTTGGGCAGAAAAACAATTAAAATTTGAAGGTTGTTTCGCGGTCCGTTATGACATTGCATACACTTTTTTGCATTCCGCACTTCCGTCGGAGATTTGGCATGAAGAATTTCGGAGGGGGATTCTGTGGTCCATTTTGCAGCCATATAATTGGTCGGCGGACCAGACCTGGCCACAAACATGTCCAGGCCAGCCCAGGTTTTGGGATCGTTTTTGTGGTCCATTTTGTGAGCAGCATATCTATTCTGCAATCCACTTGCTACCGCGTGGTTGAGTTCGTAAGGTCCATTTTAAAATTTTAACAACCCAACCACATTTTGATTAAAAGCCTTTGGGGCTCATTTTGAAGGCAAAAATCTGATGTTTTTTGAGAGAAGTAAGAGTGTCTGAGAGAGAGAGTGAGAAGGCCCAGCAACTCTACTCATCCCCAATCTTCAAGAATCAAGGAAACCATTCACTAAAGCATCATCTATATGGGTAAGTCCTTCTCCTAAGTTTTCATACAAGAAGTTATGTGTCTAAGTATATTGTAGGGTTGAAGATAGTCCATGCATGTGCCAATTTAAAGTAGTATGTGGGGTTGTTGAACTATTTCAGATAGTTTCTTATTGAAATTGGTTGAGGGAGTACCTTGCATTCGATTTTACATAGTAGGTGTTTGATAAAATTCCCAAAATAGTTATATCATGATAATCCTTTTAATTATTATACGATTTTTGCTATCTTCCTATAGATTGTTGATATTACTAGAAGTGTTGGGACGTTGTAGTAACATAAGGAAAGCTCAAGAAGGTATGTTGTCTAAACTTCTCTCTTATACTAGAATTCCATGATAGCCCTGCAAGTTTCAAGTATGGGTGACCTAGGTTTCTAATCCCCATGTTCCGAGTTGTTCCTAATAGGTTCGATTATCCCAAGTAAGCGTTGTGTTAAAAGATGTATATACTCAAAAAATGATACAATTGCTCCTATGTTATAATGATCTCTTTCGTGAATGTGTTCAAATATAACTTATATATTAAAATGTTATGACTTCGATTCATGTTTCAAACGAAAGTTTATTAAGCTTAGAATGGAAAGAAAACTCAACGTGCTTAAGAATCATATTGCTCATATACATATTTGAGGTCTTGATTCCAAGTGCCCTTAATTGTTACCTATGATGATCTTTGGAAGTGAACGAAGTGAGAGTGAGATATGAAATGTGTCCATGGTTGTTGCCACTAGTGCATTTGATTTGAATTTGTGTGTCAACCGTAAATCACATGCTATCTTTATAAATATTTCCAATGTGATTTGAGTTCCTACATACTCATGAATTAAAATTGTATATTACTCATTTTGGGAAAAATTATGTCAAGAATAAGTGGTGTCTCACTCGTTTATGATTTGTTTTATT